>RYZW01001577.1:0-19312 GCA_004367215.1 Colletotrichum trifolii | reverse complement strand
TTAAACTATTTCAGTTATTACTAGGTATATAGTTTACTAGTTATTATACTAGATTTAGACGGCTAGGTAAAACTTACGTATTTTACTTTTACTAAATATATTCGTTATAAAGTCTACTCGAAATATAGTAATTAAGTAACTAGCGAAAATAGTTTCTTAAGTAGCCTAAAATAGCGCTAAAAACTCTACTTTAGTTATTAAAATAGTAATAATGTTTTATTTATTAGCTTACTATACTATTAGGCTTCTAAAGAGATATATAATATATACTTAAAAGCTTTTTTAATTATTACTATTATTTATAAAGCTAGTATTTATAGTAATAATAAGACTATTAAACAAATTGCTAACCTTATAGCTAAACTCGAGGCAAAAGTTCTTTATCTTACTAAAATATTATATTATTTATTCGGCTTTGATATAGTAGTTATCTAAAGCGTTTTAGTTGAAACGTAATAATTAGCTTACTATNATTATTTATTCGGCTTTGATATAGTAGTTATCTAAAGCGTTTTAGTTGAAACGTAATAATTAGCTTACTATATAAATAATATCTAGTCTCGTTATAATAGTAGTATAATTAATAAAACTAATATCTTATTAGTAATACTTAATTTCTATATAAGAAGTTTAATTGAATTATAAGAAGAGTTTATTAGGTTTTAGAGGGGTTTCGAATTACTTAATATATTATATATACTTTATAAAACGCTTAAAAAACTTTTCGATATATACTACTTACGAGAACTATAGCCGCCGTACTACTTAATCTCGAATAATCTTAATACTAAGAAACTACTATAAATTTTTCCTTTTTTCGAAGTAATACTTCTTTTAGAAGTCTACTAATAATATTTAGTTACTTTTACTCTATACCTAGAATAGTATCTAAGCTCTTTACCTTATATATAGATTTAACTATAAATTTTACCTGATAATAGTATTCGTGCTAATACTAGCTTATAACTAGTTAAAATAGTAATGAAATTACTTATTATTATGGATAATTATACCCCCGGTTCCAATATTTAACCTTATAGTAGTAAAAGACCTCGTAGTAATAGTCTATATAAGGAGAGTTTTATTAAGACTAGGTTTTAATATATATAGTTAAAAGTAACTACTAAGGTTATAGGGTTAAGAACTTTTATAAACTTCTTAAAAATAGAATAAAATAAAGTACTTATAAAAGCTAGGTATTCTATAATCTATTATTCTTCTATATCCTTTATAATAGAACCAAAATCACCTTAAAATCTATATAGTTACCTGTAAAAAAAGAAATATAGAGTAGGTATAGAGATATCTAGTTATAACTATTATAACTAAAACTATTACTTTATTAAAATAGGCTTTAATAAAATTATCTTAATATTAGTTTATCTAGAGGGTAACGTACGCTATATATAATCTCGTCATACGGGTATAAAAAGGTCTAGTATTCGTTATTATTATTATTATATTATATACCTACGTGTAAGTATATAAAGCTCTAGATCTACAGTATAGCACTACTACTACAGCACTTAGCTATAGCTAGTAATGAGTATCGCTAGGGGTCATGAAGGCATATAGCCACATATACCCTACGCCTATAAGGCATATAGACACGTATACCGAATTGCGTATAGAGGTGTATACGCCTTAGGCGTTAACGTATGCCTTGCGGCATAGCGTTACTAATACTAGTAACTCTTTCTTTTTGCCGTACGCCTCATACGCCTCTATTTACATGTAAAAGCCAGTGCTAAAAACGCTGTAATCGCGTGCTAAAAACGCTATTAAAAGTAGTGTTAATAATAAGTATAAAATAGCGTTAAAAGCAAGCGTAAAAAACAGTATTAAAAGCGATCCTTTTGCCCCTTATTAAATAACGTCTAAATACCCCTTTTTTATTTACTTTACTTAAGCTACTTATTCCCCTTATCCCTCTATATAGTTCAAACTATTTAAACCCCTTAATAAACTTCTTCAAAATATAGTTTAGAGTACTTTTGAGGCTAAGTATAGGGTTTAACTGTAGCTTTAGGGCTTTTTTTAAGGGGTAATTTTCAGGGTAATCGAGGGCTACTATGAAAGTATATAGGCTGGCGGAGTTGCTAATAGTAGTAGAGGAAGTTCTGTGACGGGGTTTTCATATACCTGTAAAGCTATTAATATTAGCAGAGGAGGGTACTTAATAGGCTCTATAATAGGAAGCTTCAGGAGCGAGGCCACAGGAGCCTTAGAGGGTAGCGAGGTTACGGGGGCCTCAGAGGGTAATAAAAGTATAGGGGTTTTAGAAAGTAACGAGGTTACAGGGGTTTCAGAAAGCAGCGAAGCTACTAGGGTTTTAAAGGATATCACCCTAGGTATTTCTAAGGGCATTACTACAGGTAGTAATGTTTTTACTAGTAGTAAGAAAGCCTCTAGTATTAATAGTATCTCTTCCCTTAATTAGTTAGGGGGAACTTAGGGTATTCCTAGTTCTTTTATCTCCTCCTTATATAATATAATATTTTTAAGGAACTTAAGGAATTTTTCAATAGTTTAGATAAATAAGAACCTTCTACTAAACCTCTTAATATTATCTTAAAACTACTAAGTAAAATACTCCTACTAAGCATATTAGTATAAAGTAGTATAGATCATATGATTTATTACTTTAAGCTAGACCCTATAAATAATAAAGTAATCTTTAAAGTAGCAGATTACTTTAGGGTTTACGTATTACTAAGTTATTATAAACTACTCGTCGAAATCTATCTTAAAATAGTTAAAAAGCTTCTAGCTATAGGTTTTCATAAAATCGTATTAGGAGATATAATATACTATAAGAGTATTAATAGTATTTAGTTTTATAAGGTTACTATAGTTAAGTATAAGTAAGTTCCCGAAGAGATCTATATTAATATATAGCTTAAGCCTCTCCGGGATCAGGTATTTACTTCCTAGGGTTACTTAAGCTATTATTTGTAAAGTTATATAGAGAAGGGTAACTAGGAGGGAAAGAGGGAAGAGTTTTTAGGGGGCGGGAAATATAGGATACTATAAATCCCGCGTACTATAGACGTCTTCAAGAAAGTCTCTTAAGTAAAAGGGGAAGTATAGGATATTATAAATCCTATATACTATAGATATCTCTTGAGAAAGTGAGGGAGGTATAGGATACTATAAATCCTATATACTATAGAGGTCTCTTAAGAGGGTAAAAGGAGGAAATCTCTTGAGAGGGGGAAGTATAGGATAATATAAATCCCACGTACTATAGAGGTCTCTTGAGAGGGTAAAGGTTTAGCGAGTCTCTCGAGAAAGCATAAGAGACACGGGATATTATAAATCCCGCGTATAAGAGGGGGAAGGTTGTTACTACTCTAGTAAGCTGTTACTAAGGGTTTAACTTAAATCTTAGTAATAGCTACTAGGGGTACCTCATTTCTAGCTATAGTAAAAGCTTAATTTAAGTCTTAAAATAGTTTCTTTAAGGGTTTTCGAAAAGTCTTATAAGTAAATAGATCTTTTAAGGGAAAGAGTAGGGATACCGTAAATCCTATATACTTCTAAAAAGGTTATGTTCGCTAAATGCTTTCTAGTATATATTAAAAGGTATTATTAAAGTTTACTTCTTTAGTATTTCGTAGAGTAAAGTTAGCATGTTAACTTAAAGGCACTTTATTAGGGATAAGGGCGAAGTAATATCTATAAGGTATCTAAGTTAATACTCACGATCCCGCCTTATATAGACCTCGGGTGGGGTTCGTAATTACTTCTTCTTATATGAAAAAACCTTACTAATCTACAGTAGTAGTAATAGATAAGTTAACTACTAATTAATAGTAGTTTATCTAGAGGGTAACATATACTATACGTAATCTCGTCATATAAGTATAAAAAGGTCTAGTATTCATTATTATTATTGTTATGTTATATGTCTACGTATAGGTATATAAAGCTCTAGATCTACGGTATAGCATTACTACTACAGTACTTAGCTATAGCTGGCGATAGGTATTGCTAGGGGTTATGAAAGTATATAGCTATATATACCCTACGCTTATAAGGCGTATAGATATGTATACCGAATTGCGTATAGAAGTGTATACGCCTCAGGTATTAACATATACCTTACGGTATAGTATTACCGACACTTAAGTATTATAATTAATAAATAGTTTATAGATATTTAAAAGAAAATTATTTAGTTAACCTATAACTTATTATACTAAGTTAATAATATTAGGGACTAGGTATTAATTAAATAATATTTTAATATTAATATACTATTATAATACTAGTTATTAGATACTTTAGAGTATTATAGTAATATAATTATAGAGGTTTTAAAAGTTATCTAGTTATACTAGGAGTATTTATATTTATATAAATATTATTTATAAGTTAACTGTTAGCTATAATTAATTAATATATTAAAATCATTTACTAATAAAAGCAAGCTAAGTCCCGCTATATTTACATAGAGATTATAAGTTAACTTATATTAGTAGTAGGGAACTTTCGTATTGGTAGTATAAAATCTCGTCTTAGGGGTAAGTAAAGCTTAGTAGGGATATTAAAGTCGCGGATATTGAGGTTATAATAAATATTTAAATAGAATACCTATAGTTAGTAATAATTAAATATTAAAATAAGCTATAGCTAAAAAAGCTTAGCTAACTAAAACCAACTAACCACTCCTAGCTATAACACTTGAAAAAGCTTCACATATACTACATATACGTGATTTCGTAGAAAAAGCAAAAATAGACAGAAAATCTTCGAAAAATATTTAATAAAAAAAGCAACTTATTCGCAGATCTACAATCAAAGAATCAATATTATCTAAATAGTAAATCCTGAAATATAAGAAGAAGAGAAATTAATTCTTTTACCTATATACTACAAACTACCCTATTTATACTCAGATTACTATAAACCTACTTATAATATATACCTATAACTATTCACAGGCCTAGCTTTATCACAATCCTCCCCTTAAGCTTATTCTAAACTTTTATAAGATAAACCTAATAACTTATCTATAATATTAAAGTTCTCTCTAGTTAAGATATCATAATTACTAAAAATCCTCTTAAGTATAATAGCTTTCTAGGTATTATTAATCATTATAGTGAACCTACTATTAATCCTATTTAAATTTTTAAATAAAATAAAACTATCTTTCTTATATAACTAGGTATAAAAAAGTATAATTAGTAGACCTACGAGAAGTACTTTATATAATCTACTACTACTAATTTACTTGTTAGTTAATAAACAAATCCTTTAAGTATATTTTTATAATTACAAAATCTAACCTAAGGGGGTAATTAAGTTATAGAAGTAAGCTATAACCTATAGGGATAATTATTAATAATACCTAAATAATAAATAGTTTAGGTATCTTTAAAAATTATCTCATAATTTCTCTATATTCTAACCTTTTATTATACTACTAGCTAATATTTCCTAGGGTCCCTAGTCTACTAATAGCCTTATATAGAGCTTATTATTATTATAGAATTATTTATAGCTTAGGGGTTTTAGGTTTTAGGGTTCTATATCTAGGAGCTTTTAGAGTAGTATCTACTTATACTTACTCTATAGAAACTAGACGTAACCTAGTTACTTTCTTATTTAATATATAAATCTGTAAATCCTAATTATATTAATAAAAACTAATTAGTATAAAATCTAGTAATAAGTCATTACTATAACTTTAATAATATTACTCTATAGCAACTAGATAGGATAGAAAATTACTATAGTTAGATTAATAAAACTTAAATACTTTACTAATTAATAACTACTATTTATAAATAAAAAAGCTAACCTTAGAATTACTATAATAGTAGTCCTCTATATATTCAGGATTTTCCCGAATATCTAAAACTTTATTATAGATAAAAGTTCTCAACTATTTAATAACTCTCAAGCTATATAAATACCTATCCTATTATTACTTTATAGAGATTATTTAAATATTAACTCGCAGGAGGTAAAGTATATCCTTAGATATACTAGCTTTTCTATAGAACTCTTAGAAAATATTAACTTCCTTAACAAAATTATTATTACTAGAACTTCTCTATAAAAAATTTAAGTAATATATATAACTATTTAGCTAATTTACTATAAAGTTAACCTAATAGTTTCCGCTATAATAATATAGGAAAACTATAATATTAATATTATAGAACTATTTTATATTTAAGAAAGAACTTTATCTTATTTATTAAGCCTTACTATTAATAAATAATACTTCTTAAGTATTCTAAAAAATACTATTAGAAACATAAAAGAAGCTAGCTAACCCTATTTATAGACCTATCTTAAATAAAAAAACAAGCTTAATACTATCTAGTATATCTTCTAGCTAAAGTATATTTTTAGTATTATAAAACATTATATAATTATTAATTTCTATTTATTATTACTCTAGACTTAACTTTAAGAGACCTAAATCTTCCCTATAATATTTAATAACGTATTTTACTAAAGTTTATCTATCTCTATACTAATTAATAATAAAGAATAGCTTTTACTAGTCTAGGGTAAGCTTTTAGCTATACTTAGGAATAAGGAAACTAATACTAAGTAGATTAGCTTTTATAAATTAAAGCTACCTTTATATAAATCTATAAAAACTAAGGTAAAAGTATAAAGAGTCACGATAATCTAAGTTCCTCTCCAAATAACTACTAATTAAAATACAAAAAAGTTTTTTAGCCAGGTCCTATATAAGCTACTATCTAGTAATAGTATTCTAGATATTCACTTTCTTCATAACTAAAAATAAAGATAAAAGAATAATAATTTATAAGGTTTATAAATAAGTTTTATTTATAACTAGAGAAAGTTCTAAGTTTCTAAGTAAAAATATAGGGATATTATTATCTATACCTAGTAGTATACTTAATTTCTCAAGCTTTATATATTCTATACTGAAAAACTTTTCATAGTTAACTTATATCTTTTTCTAGTAAACTATAGTATCTTTCTTATTATTATTTTTATAGTTTTAAAACTATTTAAAGAAATCAGGTTATTTAGCTACTAGAACTTCTCTAACTAATATATCTAAATCAGATTTATAAATAAAATATAATTTCTAAGTAATTTCTATAGCTTTATAGTTTATAAATGTCCTAAGAACTTATCTAGTATTAAGTATAATCTTTACCTAATTAAGTATTATAAAAGTAAATACTTATTAAAAGTAATTATTCTAAGTATATATTATATAAGTTTACTAAGTAATTAGTTAAAAAGAGGTTTAGAACTCCCTTAATATAGTTAAGTCTACGATTACTATTATAATTCTATAACGCAATTCTCTATTACTATTACATTATTAATTATCTTAGTACTAAACCTATCCTTTATCCTAATTAATAATAAGATATATCTAAGCTTTACTATTCTTTATATTATAGTATATAATAATAATCTAGAACTACTAGTATCTTAATATTTCTCTATAGTACCAAATAGTCTCCTTATAGTTCTTATTTACTACTAATAGGATATAGAAGTTATATAATTTAGTATATTCTTGAAGTATCTATTAGTACCCTATAATCTATTTATCTCTATTAAATAACTCTCTACATTTAATATAACCTAATAAGTTATATAATAGCAAGATATAGATATCTAGGAAACCTCGCGATATTAAGAAAGTTAATTTATTAACTATTCCTCGGAATATATTAAGTAGTAGTTTTCTTATTATTATACTTCTAGCTAATATCTATAAGGGGAGCTAGGATTAATTAGGCTTAATATCTAGTTAGGAATCTCGAGGTTAGTTATTATAAACTCCTAGTCTTAAATATAGGATTTAATTACTACTATCTAAGTATTACTTATAAAGTTAACTATTTTATAATATCTTAAGAACTTCTACTAATTAGAAATTAAAAACTAGGGAAATAAATATAATAGAGTATTTTTCTATAAACCTATTTACCTATTCAGAGTTATAGAAATTACGAATAACTAATACCAAAGTTAGTTTAACATTTATAATAAGTAACTTACTTAATAAATTATTTTAGAGGAAATAGATTTTTATAAAATAAGTACTATAAAGAAATAATTCATAGAGCTAAACTATAATATTAAGTAAATAATAAAGAAAAGGTATAAAGTTATAAATCCTATAAAATCCTAGACTTAATATATAATAATATATATATATATAGAAGGAAGTTCTAAAATCTATCCCTTAAGACAAAATACTTCCTTTTATAGCTATAAATCTATAAAGAGTAAATCTTAGTTATTATAAGTCTAAGAAAGAATAAATTACTATTTCTATTATAAATAATAAGTAAATAATAATATTATTTAGATAAAAGGCTTCTTATTAATACTAAGGGGTATAAAAGGAAAGTTTCTTCCCCCGAATTAGTTAGTCTTTTTCCTTATTCAATATACTTTAACTCTTCCTATTACTTATTTTTATCTATAAATTACCTTATTACTATATTATAATTTAATTACTTTTTCCCTAGTAAAATAATTAATACTCTAAGATTACAATTCTTTAATAAACCTCGTAAGATCTTCTTAATCTATAACTTAAGTCTCTATATCTTTTATAAAACTATTAACAATATACTATATTAAATCTCAATTAATCTTTCTAAGCTTTTAATATATATTCTTCTTCTTATTCTATACTAAGTATCCTAACTAAGATATTTCCTAAGGTTTTTACTAGCTTTATATTCTTTAGATTTAAAATACCTTAGAATAAGTATTTTGAAATAAGTTTTGTTTATTAAGTCTATAGTTTCAAGCTTCTTATATAGATATAAGCGAATTTCTAGTAAGTTTTTATAGGACCTTATAATTATAAACTAGTCTAAAAGTATACCTGAGGTATATTTACGCTTTATTAATAAATATTTATTTATAGTAGTATTATTCTCTAGACTAGGGCTTAGGTTTATAAGTTATTTTAATACCTAGCTATTATCTATAGCTTCTTTATTCAAAAATATAGTAGTTAAAATACTTTCCTTTATAGTTATTATAAAAAGTATACCTATATAACTTATAACGAGAAGACTAGTTCCTAGGTTTATGATCTGTATTTTAAGTATATATTATTACCTAGTAGTTTTTATACTAACTATTTCTTTTATAAAACCTAGAATACTTATTTTTTTAACTCTAAAGTAATCTATAAAAGATTCGGTTTCAATTTCTATTATATAGATAAGATATATTATCTTAGTAGTAAGTATAATAACTTCTCTATTCCTAAATTAAAAATTTCTTAAAAGTTTAAAAGAAATATTATTAATACTATTAATATATTCTTGGTTAAGAAGTAGTATAAAGTAGATTTTCCTTAGTAGAAAAAAGACTTTAAAGTTCCTGATATATTTTTTATTTTTTCAGTTTATCTTTTCATATATAATCTACTTATTATATTTAGTATTACTTTTCTTATTAAGAAATATAAGTTTTAGATTTAGGAGTAATACTTTTTTATAGGATAGGGGTTATTAGTCTTTATATTTATAGAATTAGGTCTATTAGTAAGAATAAAGTAATTATTATTTAATATATCTATAAATATAATTTAGTTATTATAAATAATAGAAAAATAATAAAAAGAACAATAAAAAGTAAAGAATAATAAAATAAGAAAAGTATTTTATAAGTATTTATTATATTTATTATCTTTATTTTCTTTTCCTTTAATTAATAAATTTTCTTTATAAGTAAAGTTCTCTTTTTCTCTACAATTATAGACTATATCTTACTAGCTAGAAATTTCCTTAAACCTTTATTTATAAAAAGAAAAGAAATAAAATAAATACTTAGAATAAAAGAAATAAATATCTAAATAAGTATAATAACTAAATAATAAGTCTATAAATCTATTTCTAAATAAATAAATACTATACTTATCCTAGTTAGACTATTATATCCTAGTATTAATCCTTCAACAACTAGGTTATTACTAGAATTTAAATCTTAAACTTGGGATTTTATAGTATTTTTTCTACTATATATTTAATATTTAAGAAGTATTCTTATTATTAAGTAGTTAGCTTATCTAGAATATTATTATTAGTTTTTCTAGGGACTATAAGTTCTTCTTTTTCTTCTTTTTTTTATTATCTTTTCCTATAAATTCTTTTTAAGCTAAGAAAACTTTAAATAATTCTTATTTTAGATTAGATCTGTAAATATCTAGATCTATAAATTCCTAATATTTTTTAGGTACTTATATAAATTTCTATAACTTATTTTTTCTAAATATTATTCTAGTAATCTTTTCCTTATATAAGGTTTCTAGTTAATATTATAAAAAATTTAGTATTTGTAAATAAATCTGAAAAAGGTTTATCTATTAATATTCAAGTTTCCTATTAGAAGATTTATTAATTATTCTCTTAATATTATAAACTAAAACTAAACTACTAAATTCTAATTATTTATCTGATAAAGTATTCCCCTTTCTTCTATTAAAACCCTCTACTACTTTCTAGTATTAATCTATAATTATTACTACTACTATTTTCCTATTTTTATCTAATTATATTTAGCTATTTTTACTCTGTACCTGGAATAGTATCTAAGCTCTTTACCCTATATATAGATTTAACTATAAATGTTACCCGATAACACTATTCATGCTAATACCAGCTCATAACTAGTTAAAACGGTAATGAAATTACCTATTATTATAAATAATTATACCCCTAGTTCTAATATTCAACCCTATAGTAGTAGAAGACCTCATAGTAATAATCTATATAAAGAAAGCTTTATTAAGACTAAGGCTTAATATATATAGCTAAAAGTAACTACTAAGGTCGTAGGGTTAAGAACCTTTATAAACATCTTAAAAATAGAATAAAGCAGAGCACTAAAAGCTAGGTATTCTATAATCTATTACTCTTCTATATCTTTTATAATAGAACTAAAATATCCTTAAAATCTATATAATTACCCGTAAAAAAAGAAATATAGAATAGGTATAGAGATATCTAGCTACGACTATTATAACTAAAACTATTACTTTATTAAAATAAGCCTTAATAAAATTATCCTAAATACTATAATTAATAAGTAACTTATAGATATTTATCTGGCTATAACTATTTTAACTAAAACTATTAGTATATTAGACTAAGCTTTAATAAAATTATCCTAAATACTATAATTAATAAATAACCTATAGATATTTAAAAGAAGATTATCTAGCTAACCTATAACCTACTATACTAAGCTAATAATATCGGGGACTAGGTATTAATTAAGTAATACTTTAATATTAATATACTACTATAATACTAGTTACTAGATATTTTAGAGTATTATAGTAATATAATTATAGAAGTTTTAAAAGCTATCTAGTTATACTAAGAATATCTATATCTATATAAGTATTATTTATAAGTTAGCTATTAGCTATAATTAATATATTAAGATTATTTACTAATAAGAATAAGCTAAGTCCTACTATACTTATATAGAGATTATAAGTTAACTTATATTAGTAGCGGAGAACTTTTATATTAGTAGTATAAAATCTCGTCTTAGGGGTAAGTAGAACTTAGTAGGGATATTAAGGTCGCGGATATTAAAGTTATAATAAATATTTAAATAGAGTACTTATAATTAGTAGTAATTAAATATCTCGAGATATTTAAATTATACATAGCTATAAAAGTGTGAAGGCGTGAAGGTGTAAAGGCGTAAAAGTGTAAAGTTATCGCGGAAGGAGTTATTAGTTATTTANGGTTAATACGGGGTAGGTATACTAGCTATAGCTATAAGGGGTTTAGCCCTAGATTAACTAGGGGCTAGCTATAGTAGTTAGTAGGGGGGGTAAGAGGGCTAAAATCGTACTTCAAAAAGCAACATATCCACTAATAGTCGTAGTAGAGAGCAAGCCATTAGCCCCTCCCTTATCTAATTATATAAAAATATAGATCCTTATATTTAACTCTTCCTTAAGTATTCTTATTAATACTTAGTTTAAAATTTTCTATATTAGTATAAGTATTTTAATTAGTATAACTATTTTATATCTATATTTTAAGTAAAAAAGTATAAATCCTATTAATACTTATATTATTATTTAATCTGCAAATAAGGCTACAAGTAGAAAAAGCCTAGAATCCTTATTACTATTACCCTATAGCTATACTAATAATATATAAATAATAGGTTAATATCTAATTTTAATAACTCTATTAGCTTATAAGTTATATATTAAAGTAATTTTATACTTTAGCTTATATTATTTATTAAATTTAATAATAAGCTTCTTATTCTTAAGCTTTCTATTTATAATAAAGATACTATAGAAACTATAATATATAATAATTTTTTCTTATAAGAATTTTATAATTATTTTTGAAGTTAGTTTTAGAAACTATCAAGCTTCTAGCTAGCCTATAAATATGTCTCTGGCTTTAATAAGATATTACTTTCCTATTCTCTAAATATCTAAGTAGATATAGTTAAAAAATAATCTTTAAAGAATAGTAAATCTGTAAAACTCTCCTATCTAGTATACTCTCTTCTTCTAGTAATGTAAGTAATATTTAACTACCTTTTTTATCTCTTTATATATATTAGGCTAGTAGTACTAGTTAGCTAATTTCTTATAAACTACTTCTCTTCCTTAATATCTATTTTTATTATATACTATTAATATTAATTTCTTCCTAATATCTTCCTTCTTAATAATTTATCTTGGAATTATATAAAATAGTATTAGATAAGTGAATAATAGCTTATCCTATAATTAAAAAGTTAAGGCTTTTTACTTAAAAGCTCTAAAGTAGCTAAAGTTAATTCCTAGAAACCTCTTTAATATTACTAAATAGTAAGTAATTTACCTTATCTTTTTTAATTAAATCTATAAATAGTCTAATACTATAAATAGGAAGGTTAAAACCTTATTAATCTAACTTATTCTATCTACTGAAATTTCTATCTCGAATACCTCCTTAATTTATTAATTATCTCCTATAGTATATATTCTTTTGAAGAAACTTCTAGTATTTATATTTATAAAGAAGATTTATATATTAATCTAGTTATCTATATTACTTTCTCCTTATTTATTATCTTAGTTAGATAGTCTAGATAGTTTCCTCAAAAGTCTATTAATAGTTAAGTTAACTATACTACTAATATATTTAATCTTAAAATCAAATATCCTAATCTAAAATATCTAATAAATTACTAGTATTCCTAATAAATTAGAAATAACCCTATTAAGTTATATAATAAGAGTTTTTATATTA
The DNA here is from genome assembly GCA_004367215.1 of Colletotrichum trifolii. Classification (NCBI taxonomy): domain Eukaryota; kingdom Fungi; phylum Ascomycota; class Sordariomycetes; order Glomerellales; family Glomerellaceae; genus Colletotrichum; species Colletotrichum trifolii. The sequence goes on along the minus strand of RYZW01001577.1, from coordinate 6,047 downwards.
GTTTCTAATAAAAAATATTATTTATAGAAGTAGTTTTATAAGTATTTTAGTATTTTTAATATCCCTCAAAACTTTTTCTTACTAGTATTATAATTAAGTTCTAGGTTTATAAATAAGCTATTCTCGAATCAGGTAATAGCTTACTTCTATTTAATAAATTATCTAAGTATAGCTCCCTAGCTAGTACTACTAATATCTATTACTAGGTAGATCTAGCTACTTATAAAGTTATAGTTAATTAAAATAAGTATTAGTAAGTTATAAAGTTTATCTTTAAGTTATTCTATAGTAGTAATCTATTCCTATTCCTATTAAAAAAGAAAGTTTTTTTTTAATAAATTATCAAATAGCTTTACTATAATAGAATAATTTTAAACTTATCTTTAATAAATTATTATAATTCTAATAAATAACTTAACTTTAAATATATTATTATAATACTTCTACTCTTTAATCTTTATAATCTTAGACTTTTCTAGATATTTTCTATAAGTTCTATAAATATACCTAATTATTAAAACTATTTATTATACCTATTAAAACTTTATAACTATAATTATATAACTAGTAAATTTCATATTTACTAAAATTTTATTAATATTCTATATATATTCTAGAATATATCTATAAATATTAAAATAACACGAGTTATCTTTTCTATTATAAATTATTATTAGTTTTTTAATCATAATATTATCTAGGAAAACCTTATAGTAGTATAGAATTAAGTTATAAAGGATCTTTCTTATAATTTATATAAACTATATAACTAAACTAGTACTATTTATAGGAAAAATATAATATTATAAAAGTCTAAATAGGGTTATAAATATCATCAAATCTTTACTTTTAGGATCTAAAGGAATCTGGTTATATCTTAAAAAGATATCTAATAGTAATAATAGCTTATATATATTATAATCCTCTAAAAACTTATTAGTTCCTAGAAGGAGTTCTATATCTTAAATAGTGACTTTTTTAATTTTTATTACTAAGTTAATAAGTTATATCTTACTATTTTTCTTTTATACTAAGAAAACAAAGGTTCCTATAAACTATATAGTTATATTCTAATATACTATTCTGAATATATACTCTTAAAATCTTAAGAATATTATTTATTAAACTTTTTAAGATAAAGATTAACCTAGTTTACTATATTTTATAAGGGATAGTCTTAATTATCTAAGGAAATATAATAGAACTTAATATCTTTCTATAGTAACTGAAGTCTTATACTAGTACTTTTTCTTTTACTTTTAGTACTTCTACTAGTAGTTCTTTTTCTAAAATACATAAATAATCTAATTTATCTAAGATAAGGCGTAATTATTCTAGTATTAAGTACTCCCCTATAGAAATATTCAAGAATTTTAGTATAATTATATCTATGAATTAAGTTATAAAGTTTTTAATAATATTTTTCTTTATTTTTTCCTATATTTTTAATTTCTATTCTAGGTTTCTTTCTAGTATTAATTTATTAGATAGTATATTATCTATTAGCTGAACTTTCTTGTTTTTCGTTTTATATATAGTATTAATATCTTCTATTAGTCTATTCTAAATATCTACTGCTATTATGTCTTCCTCTTTTTTATTATTATTTTTAAAGATAGTATTTACTATTTCTAGAATATCCTATCTTTTATAGTAAGATTTCTTCTATCTCTTAAAATCTCTAATATAAGCTTACTATTTATATTACGGGGATTTATAAAAACTATAAAAATATTATTTTTTATACGATAAATATTCTAAGCTATACTTTCCTAGAAATATAATAATACTATATATTTCTTTAATTTTTAATTTAATAATCTTTTAGATTAAAACTTCTAAAATTACTTTAAACCTTTTATTAGTTTTATCTACTACTATAATTACTTCTTTATTATTATCTATTCATTCTTCTATATTTCTTAGTATTTTAAATTTCAGTACTATTAGTATCTCTTGAAAACTTATATATGCTATATTAGTAATTTTTTCGTATTAGCTTTCTTCTTCTATATCTTATTTACCCGCTATCGTTTCGTAGTTTTTAATAATAGCTCCTAGTTTCTTTCTTCTATAGAAAGAAGAAGAGAGTATATATACTAAATATAGTTAAAATTCCTTGAGTTTAGTATAATATCCTAGAACTTTATAGTTAAATTATATATATAGAAAGATAAAAGGATATTTAAATACATATTCCTAGACTAGATCTAACTAATAATTTAGCTAGGTATATACTAAAGTATTATTCAAGTCTTAATAATAAATAGTATTCCTAGGACTAAGTCTTTTATAATTATCTTTTTAAGTATAATAAAGAATCTAATATTAGGGATATAATATCCCTTAATATAAATATTTTCTATTATTACTCTATAGAAGTCTATAGTCTACTTAATATCTATAATATTTTATAGTTTTAAGTATATAAGTATTATTCTACTAAATAGACCTACTTCTTAGATATAGCTTTTAGTAATAATATTAATTACTAAGCTAGTATTAATAATCCCCTAGAATTTTAGGTTTTTAAGTTTATAAATTAAATATTAATCTAGAAATAAGTTATAATAAAGTTATAAACTATAGTAAAACTAGTAATAGCATTCTCCCTAGTATTAATAGATTCTATTATAATATTTATAAGTTTAATATTTATATTATTAATTTGTGTGACTAGTATTACTTATATCTACGAATTAGGTAGTATTATTAAATCTATTTTCTATTTATTATTAGATTAAGTTATTAATTATTTAGTAGTATATTATTAGTTCTATTTATCTATCTAAGCTTAAATTCCTACTTCTTTTTCCCTTATTTTATTAAATATATCTACGAATTCTTCTTCTACTATAATAAACATTTTCTTTATCTACTAGTTATTCTAGTAATCTTTGATAATTATCTAGATATATTTATAGCTAACTTAGGTATATAAACTAAGCTTTCTAAAAGAAAACTTTAGGAATTAAAACTTATCCTCTAACTTTTTTAAAATAAATATAATAAATTATTAATTAAGCTTTAGTATTTATTAGTATTATAGTAAATACTAGTTAACTAGATATTTATTTAATAGTAACTATTTCTTAAAGAACTAAGTTAACTAGTAGTATAGGTTTATTATTATTTTAGTCTAGTTTAATAATTCTTAGCTTTAGCTAAACTAGTTAGTAGTCTTTACTATATAAATTTATAGATAACTCCCTCTAAGACTTATAAAAGTTATATAGCGTAAATCTCGTAGTATTATACTTTAATCTATTTACTATAATAACTTCCTTGGTAATTATCTTTCTATCATCTTCTAGAATAGTAATTCGAATAAAGTTTAAAATTATAATATTAAATATTATTTAAACTTCTTCCACTTACTTTTAGTATTATTATTATTCTTTAGTAAACCTCTTATTTATTCTATTAATAGTTACTTAATACTTCTTATAATTCTAGAGAATTCGCTAAAGATCGGGGAAAAGCTATAGTCTAAAACTTTTAGCTTCCTTAGTTTCCCTTAGGAAAATCTAAAGTCTCTAGGTAATATATATAAGAATAATCTTACTATCTTCCTATTCTTTCTTATGTCTTTTATTAATAATACTTTGTTTTATTATTATTTTATTATTTCCCTAGTAATTAATATAATAAATATTTTTAATATAAAAATAAATACTATAAATCTAATAAGTAATTAATATATTATAAAATACTATATAGTATCCTAATTAACTATACTACTAATAAATACAGTTATCTATATACTAGTGATTAAGATAAGACTATAATATAAATAGAAGAGTTTAGCTACTACGAGTCCTATTCGATCTATATATAGATCTCCCAAAATTACCTTTTTATTAAATCTACAAATTAGTTATATAAAAGTAATAAGTTAATCTAAGTTTAATTAATATAGTATAGGTTTTAGTATAAGCTATTATTTTATTCTATCTCTTAATAATACTATAGATTATAGTCATCTAATCTTCTATAGAAAAACTAATACTATTAATTTATAGGTTTTTAAAAATATCTACTAGCTCTTTAGTTCTTATAATAATACCTTCTTTAAATAACTTTACTTTCTTCACTACCTAAACTACTTTTAATCTTATTAAAATTATCTTTATCTCTTTAAGAGAAAATACTTTAGGGGTTATAGTTTTTAGCTATTTTATAAACTACTTTATTAAAGTCTAGTCTTTTCCCTACTACGCAAAAGTAACTTTAAAAGCTCTCTAGTTAGTATTAACAAACTCGTGAAATTTATAATAAAGGTTACAAGCTATTTCCCTTAATACTCTAAGAAGTATTCTATATATAGGAATATATATTAATTCCTAGTTAGGGAGATCAGAGTCTCTTCTAGTAATAATATAAATCTAGAAGTTATTAATTATAATTAGGAAAAAAGTAATCCTTATAAGATTATCTTCCTTTAAATAATCCCTTATAGTAAAAACTCTAAGCTTTTTATTTAAGTTTTAATTAATAATTAAATTTATAAATCTACATATATTTAAAAGAATTTCTTTAGTTTTAGTCTAAGTTACCTTAGTAGTTATAATAGATAATATAGCTTTTTTAAGTTGTAAAGTATAATATATATAAATTTCTCTAATTATATTAAGTTTTAATTTATAAAATAAGTTAGTAAAAGATTTATACTTATCTAGGAAATCAGAGATATTATTACTAATAAACTTAAGAGCTCCTTTAGATTAAGGAAATATAGTAGCTATAGATAGCTAGGTTTAGAGTATTTTAACTAGTATTAAATAATCAGCTATTATTAGGATACAATTTATTAATAAAAGTATAGTAATATTCGTAGACATATTAATATATCTTAATAGAGCTTTAGCTTATAATCCCGAAGTATTAGTAGTAGGATTATTCCTAGGAGCGTATTCTGGATAAGTATTACCTGAATCCTTAGAAGTACTTAAGACTCATAGCTAAATACTTTTAAATATAAAGCTTATAAATAAAGGAATAACTAGAACTAAGAATAAAGCTTCTACGCTAAATTTAGCATAAATATTATCTTTATTTTAAACTATTTTATTATTTAAGTAAAATTATTATTATAGATATTAAAAATATTCTTTCTAATTACTTATTAATAATAAGAATAGTAAGTAAAAGAGTAAGTCTCTTATCCCTTTTATCTCTATCTTATTATATTCTTTTTAATTCTATATATTAATGTCTTAAGAAATCTCTAAAATATTAATAGATTAGTTAATTTATAGATATTTTAATATTATCTATTTTTTCTAAAACTAGAAGTATCCCTAGTTATATATATATAACTATCTTATATATTATCTTCCCTAAAAATTATACTTTCCTCAAAAAAACATCTAAAATATTATATATAACTATCTTATATATTATCTTCTCTAAGAACTATATTTTCCTTAAAAAAGTATTTAAAATATCTATTTATTTACTTTTATATTCTAGATAAATAAACTAATCCCGCTATACTTATTAGCTTAGTAGGACTACTTTTATAATCTATTCTTTTTATTTTTATTATTTTATTTTATTTTTATTAGAATAATTATCTTACTACTTCTATTTTAAAAGAACTATAAGGGGGAAATATCTTATTTAAGTATATACTTAGTTTACGAATAACCTACTGAAACTAATCTTATAATATTAAAATATACTAATTATAAAATAAAGCTATATAAGTATTAGCTTAAATCTATTTTCTAGGTCTCTAGATTATCTATTTATTAGAAAGTATAAATATAGCTATTACTCATCCTTCTTATAATTTATATAAATCTACGAACTATTTTCTTAGTAAAACATATTATTTTTTAAACTTATTTATCTATTTCTTCTGAAAATTAGGTAATATATTATATTTTTATTATATAATATATTAACTCGTTTATCGAGGTAGTATAGAAATATCTCTCTATCCTAACCTATAAAAACTAAAAATAGAATAATCCACCTCTAGGTACTATTAAAATAAACTATAGCTAAAAAAGCCTAGCTAACTAAAACTAACTAACTACTCC
>RYZW01001576.1:0-19314 GCA_004367215.1 Colletotrichum trifolii | reverse complement strand
TTACTTATATATCTAAACTTTCCCTAGTTAAAGCTTTTAAGTATATTCTTATAACATAATCTATAATATTTATAATTATAATCTATATTCTATCTTTAAATATTACTTTTCTTTAGAAACCTGATCTTTTAGCTTTAAATTAACTTTACTGGGCTTAGTATTATATAGTATCTTCTAGCTTAAACTATTCCTATTAGTTTCTAAATTAATAAATACTTTTTCTTTTCTCTAGCATTTCCCTATATAAACTAATACTTTAATTTCAAAATACTAGTAAAACCCTAAATCTTATAAAATATAAATACTATTAATTCCTATTACTATAGTATAATAGAGTTTTCTAGTATATTTAAATTCCTTGAAAGTATAGTATACATCTTCGCTATACTAGTAAAATATATAACTTATCTTTTATTAGGCTAGGTTTGTACTACGTAATAGGATCTCTCAATAGGCATATACTATACTATATAACTATTTCAACTTACTTTTCCCTTTACTTAAATATAACTCTATACTTATATTTAAGCTTTATATTACTAGAATATCTATTATTCTAGTAATTAAAACTAGTATATAGAAGTTCTAATATTTTTCTAATACCTTTTTTCTCTATAGTAATTTAATATAATCCTCTTTCTAAGAAATCCTATCTTTAGGACCTAACTATTAGGATCCTAGTATAAATTAGTAGCTTTTTACTAACCCCCTAATATTCCTTTTTAGTTAAAACCTAAGTATTTATTCTAGGTTTTATATCTTAGCTTCTTAATGTTCAATCTTAGTCAATATTAGTTTTCTAAAATATATTTTAATTATAGCTATATTCTAGTTAACCCGGAATTTCTATATAAAATAACTAATTTTCTTTAATAATAGAAATACTAGAAAAGCTTCTTCCTTACTCCTAACTATAAAGATTTATATATCTATTATAATTATAGTCCTTTTTTCTTATAGAAACCATACTAAACCTCCTCTAGTAATAACGTATAAATTTCCTATTCTTACCTATTCTATAGAATACTATTTTTACTAGCTCGGCTTAAGCTATATATACTTTATAATTCTTTTAGCCTTAGAAACTAATATTATTTTCTTCGCTACTCTTATTATTCCCCCCTAGTAACCTATAGGTAACCTTTTAGTTATCAATTTTACTATCTTCTACTTTAAAGAAACCTTTAATTACTTTTAACTAAGGGAAAGCTTTTTCTATTATTCGAATTTTCGATCTTGTATATAGGTTATCCTCGTTTTCTCTTTCGTTAATAATTCTATTTCTAGGTCGTTAAAAACAACAATAATAATAATATAATATCTACCCCTACTACCCCCCCTACCCTTATTCCCCCTACTCTTATTCCCCCTACCCCTACTCCCCCTATATTATATCCCCCTACTCCTACTACTTCTACTTCATAGTAGCCTAGAGCCTTCGGGCACTACCCTACTACTTCCTATTTATAGTAAAACTACTAGTATATTCTACTACTTCCTTTTTCCTATTTCTACTAACTATTTTAGATACTAGTAATAAATATTATTATTATACTACTATATATAATAAGGAGTATATTCTAGTATACCCTACCCCCCCTCTTATAAGCTACTTATATAATTATAAAATATATTCTAATATCTCTTTAAGTTACTTATACTATTACTTTTATAGCTTTTACTTTCTACTATTTTTTTCAAAGAGTTTTTAGCTAAAACTAATTTTACTACTATTACTTATAACTACGAGGTAAACTTACTACTTTTATCCCTTAGTACTTCCCTACTAATTACTAGTATAGGAGGATCTTAAAAAAGCCTAGACTATAACTAGGAAAACTCTCTAGACTAAAGCTTCTTATATTAATAAATCTAATAGTAAATGTAAAGCTAAGGCTAAGGAGGCTAAATAACTAACCTGTAAATACTAACTTCTAATTACTAAAACTATGATTACTACTACTTTATAATATAACTAATTCTAGAGTAAAGTTTAAAAGCTATTACTACTTTTTAATAAATATAAGAAATATAAACCTGTACTATTAAAATATAAACTACTATTTTTATAGGTTTCTCTACTACTTTTTTAGAGTACTTATTAACTTATTCCTATATTATAAGTACTTTTTTACTTCTCTAGTACTTTTCTAGTAACCTTTTCTTACTAATAGTTTCTTTATAGTATACTAAAATTCTTAATTCTCGTTCCTTAACCTCTAAAGCTAATAAAGAAAGTAATAATAATAATAAAGGTAATAATAAAGGTAATGATAGTAATAATAATAATAATAAATAATCTAATACTCCTCTAGTTCCCCCCCTCTCTCCCCTAATACCCTATAATTTTTTCAAAAATAAGTTACTATCTGTTTATCGCGTTTTTTTGTTGAGCTTTTAGGCTAATATAAGCTTCCTAGCTTTCATTAATAATAACGTATATTTATTACTGTTTTTATAATTTACTAGTAATACTTAAGAGACTTTTTTTCTACTCTAATTGTAACTCTAATAATATATTTTACTAAAATTCCTACGAAGTTTCTTCTACCTTATACTTTTTCTATTTAACTAAATACTGATAGTTTCTTCGTAGTCTTTTATAATTTACTATAAAATTAACCTTATAAATATTATATCCTAAATCTTTAATAAAAACTACCTAAAACTCTAATAGATTACCCTTATACTTCTCTAATTATAATAAAGAGAAAATATTATAAATCCTATACTTCTTATTTAAATCGAGCTTGAATACTTAACCCCTATTAACTACCTATACTACTTTAAATAGCTTTAAATATTTATTGAATAGTTTTTTAACTAGTCGTTTTTACTAAACATTTTTCATAGATAGTAATACGTAATGACTAATTTTAAGATCTAATTATTTTCTTCTTTTATTATACTACTTTACATAACCTTTGTTTATTTCCTATAGTCAAACTCTTAGTTACTATTAATATAACTAGAGGTATTTTACTTTTTCTTCTACTATAGGAATAGCTCTAAGTTTAACATGTTTAGGAAAACTATTATAAAATCTCCTTAACTAGTAACCTATTAAAATATTTACTAGTATAACCCTAGTAGTATTATAGACTAAAGTATTATAAATAGATTTAGTTATAAGTAACTACTTTACTTAATTATCTTAGTTAAAATGAACTACTACTCTTAAGAAATATTCTATATTTTAGTTTTACTATTCTATTTAACTATTAGTTTACGGATAATATACTATATTTAACTTCTTCTTATTAACGAGTAAATAAGTAACTAAAGCTTAAAACTTACTTATAAATAGTAAACCTCTATTAGATATAATAGTCTAAAAAGCTCTATACTTAGAAAAAAATTATTTACTAGTAAAACTACTAGTTTATTTACTATTAAGGACTCTTTTATTAGTAAGTAGAATATATATTTTGTAAATTAATATACTACTATTAATATACTATTATAAGTTTTCCCTAGAAATCTAATTAACTTAAGTAATTTAATAATAAAGTCTATACTAATATATTACTTTAAACTAGTAAGTATTAGTAGAAGTACTAACTTATTATATAGAAAGTAGTATTAAGGTTTTCATTACTAGTATATTATATACTATAATATATATTCTTCAATATCTTTCTATATTAATTTCTACTAGTATATTTAGCCTAACTTCTTAAATATCCTAGTAATACCTAAATAGTTCCCTAGAAGCTTATTATAGAATACTATTAATAGGTTAATCTGAAATTAATATCTATTTAAGATAACTAGTTTATCCTAGAATCTTATTTTTCTTTTTTTATTAATAGACTAAGTTTGACCCTTCTAATATAACGTTTTTCTTCTTTTAATAATAGTTTCTTTTTATTTTTCTCGGATCTTTTCTTCTAATATTTCTTATAGTTTCTCTAGAATAATATCTTCTAGGTTTACTTATAGTTTTTAGTTCTAGAGAAATATTACTATTATTTTGTCTAGGAACTAGTATAAGAAGTCTTCTAGAAAGGTATGTTTAATTCTTTAGGTTTTTCTTTCTATAAGCTAATAATCTAGCTATTTCAATAAACTATTTACTAGATTTTGTTTCCCAAGCTAGTATTTAATAATATAATTAAATAATAATATATCTTAAAAAAACTTTACCTATTAATTATTAAGCTAAGACTTTACTACTAAGTACTAGTAGTTTAGATAATTAGTAATAAAAGTAATTTTATATTATAAGTATAAGAAATAATATTTCTATATAAGTATTACCTCGTAAATAGGTAGCAACTTAGCTTCTAGTATACTATATTTTAATTCTACTCTTCTTAACTTCCTTGAAAAATAAACTAGTAATTACTATTATCTTTCTTCTAATTAGGTAACTATTACTTTTATAGTAAAATTAGAAGTATTTATTTCTATATAGATTAGAAGAGTTAGGTTAAAATATTATAAAATTAATACTTAAGTAAATCTATCTTATAAATCTTTAAAGGTTTTAATTATTTTAAAGGTTATTATATTTTCCCTTTTACTTATTTAGTTAACTAATTAATAAACCTAGTATATACTTTAAAATAGTTCTAAATAAATCTCTTATAGAATCCTGTAAACCCTAGAAGAATCTTGATTTCTCTAATACTAATAAGTAATAATTACTATTTAATTACTAATATCTTCTCCCTTTTTATAGTAATACTTTTAAGAGAGATAACAAAACCTAAAAACTTAATTATTTAAATATAAAACTCGTAGTTCTCTAGGTTAGTATAGAGCCCCACTATTAAAAACTAGCTAAGTATTTCTTTTACTATTTCTATATAATCTTCTTTAATTTTAGTAAATATAAGAATATTGTCTAAGTAAATAATATATATAACATCTATAAAATTTACTAGGGTATTATTAATATATACTTAGAAAATCGCTAGGGTATTTACTAATCTAAATAGTATTATATAATATTTAAAATACTTATAGTATATTTAAAATATTATCTTCTACTTATCTCCTAGCTATATATAAACCTAGTAATATATATTTTTTAAATCTAGCTTAGTAACCTACGAGGCTTTTTTTAAATAATCTAAAATCTTATTAATAAGTAGTAATAATATATAATTCTTAATAGTAATATTATTTAGCCCCCTATAGTTTATATATAACTTTAACTTATTTCTTTTTTTAGGAACAAATAGGATTAATACCCCTATAAAACTTTTTAATATTTTAATCTATCTTTTCTCTAAAATTAATACGAGATATTATTATAATTCCTCTAATTCTCTTTCTATAAAACAGTAGATAGGGCTTTGTAGAAGCTCCTTACCATTTTCTAGTTCTATAATATATATATGTATATAAGTATTTTTTTTCTATAGGGATACTAGTTTTCTTTATATTAAAATATAAGTTTATTCTTAGTATTCTAGTAGTAATTAGTTAATGTTTTCTTTTTTTATTTAGATCTCTTCTAGGTTATTACTAGGTAGCCTGCTATTCCTTTTCTACTAATACTAATATAGCTAAAATTACTAATATATACTTAGATTATTTCTTAGCTTTATTAATTATTTTGGCCCTATATACTAGTTTAAGGTTAGTAATAGTTAAAGGATAGGTTTACTTTAGAGTTTTCTATTCCAGGTTAAGTTATATTTCTTTCCCCTAGGAGATCTTTAGAATTATATTATATTTACTAGTATTATTTACTTGGAATATATAAGATTTTATCTATATAATACTAAAATTATCTACAATCTTTATAATTATAGTTTACACTTTATACTTAAATACTACTTTTCTCTAGAAGCCTAATATATATAGCTTTAAGTTAACTTCTTTAAACTTAATATTATATAATATTTTCTAGTCTAGGATATTCTTATTAGCTTCCGGGTTAATAAGTACTTTTCCTTTCCTCTAGTCTCTTCCTATATAGACTAATACTTTAGCTTTAAAATACTAGTAAAACCCTAGATCTTATAAGATATAAATACTATTAACTTTTATTACTATAGTATTATAGCTTTTTCTAGTATATTTAGGTTTTTTATAATAGTAGTAGGTATCTTTACTATACTAGTAAGATATATAGTTTATTTCTCTATAATTATAGTACTTAAGTAGTAACTAAAGAATAGTAATTTAAAGTTATAAAGTTCCTTTTATTTTAATCTCTAGTAAAAGAATAATTCTAAAGAATAGTTCTTTTAACTAGCTTTTTCTAGTTATTTCTCGAGTTAGGATAATTATCTATGAAACTAATAATATATAGCTTTTCTACTCTAAAGTACTAACAATAAATTCTACTATAGTAAACTTACCTAGGGATTATTTAACTATCTCCGCTTATTTAGCTATATAGTTTAGTTCTTAATATATAGTTAGTAAGTTCCTAGTTATAATTATATATCTTAACTTAAATAATAAATAGTTAATGATATTAATAACTTAAGTTCTCTCTAGTTAGGTATTAAAGTATTCTATTTTAATAGCTTTATATATATTAATAAACTACTAGTAAGACTAGTTAACTCTTTAGTAAATTGTATTCAATTTAACTACTATTAAAATAGTTTAAGTATTATTATTATCTATACTCAACCTTAGCTATTCCTCTATTACTACTTAGATAACCTGCTTTATCTTACTATTATATATAATAGTAATATATTTAATTTACTAGTAAGCCGCGATACTATCTAGGTATAAACCTTTATACTAGACTTTATTTTTATTTATAATAAAGTCATCTTCTACTATAGTAAACTATCCTTTTAATTTAAATAAGAAATCATTAACATCTAACTAATGACCCCCCTAGTATTTACTAGGGGCTAGTCATTTAACTAAAAAGTCTCTTCTTTTTCTTTTAAGGTTTAGTATAAGAATAGTTAACCTTCTAATATTCTTTTATTCTAGATCATTTCCCCTCCTTAATACTACTAACTTCTCTAACTTCTTTACTTCTTTTTTAATTAATTAGTCTAGGTTAGTTTCAGAAAGGGTATTATTATTCTAAGGAGGTAATAGTTCTCCTAAGTTATTAATATTACTACTAGTTACTATAGGATTTAGTTCTTCTATTAAACTAAGCCCCGCCTTCTAAGTTATTTAAGTAATAGGTTTCTAATATAGTATTATTATAATCTTACTAGTTAGTTTACTTAAAAGTAGGTAAAAGTTCGAATATATTAGGCTAGGTTTATACTAAGTAATAGGATCTCTTAATAGGTATATACTATACTATATAACTATTCGAACTTACCTTTCCCCTTACTTAGATATAGCTCTATATCTATATTTAAGCCTTACGTTACCGGAATATCTATTATTCTAGTAGCTGAGGCTAGTATATAGGGGTTCTAGTACCTCCCTTATACCCCCCCCCCTCTCTACAGTAGCCTAACATCTTTTTATAACTATAATATTTAAATAACGCCTAAAAATAGTAGTTTAAAACTACAAAGTCTTTTCTATCTTAATCTTAGGTAAGAAGTAAATATAAAAAATAGTTCTCTTAACTAGCTCTTTTTAATTATCTCTTAAGTTAAGATAATTATCTATATAATTAATAGTATATAACTCTTCTACTCTAAATTCCTAAAGAGAAATTCTACTATAATGAACCTACCTAGGGATTACTTAATTATCTCTATTTATTTAGCTATATAATTGAACTTCTATTATATAATTAGTAAACCGCTATTTATAATTATGTATTTCAATTTAAATAGTAAAATATTAATAATATAAATAATTTAGAGTTTCTCTAGTTAAATATCAAAGGACTCTATTTTAATTACCTTATATATATTAATAAACTATCAGTAGAATTAGTAAACCTTCTAGTAGATTATTTCTAATTTAGCTATTATTATAATACTTTAAGTATTCTTATTATCTACACTAAACCTTAGTTATTCTTCTGTTACTACCTAAATAATCTACTTAATATTATTACTATTTATAATAGTAATTCACTTAATCTACTAATAAAATGTAATATTTTCTAGGTATAACCTTATATATTATAGACTTTATATTTATCTATAATAAAATTATCTTCTATTATAATAAATTGTTCTTATAATTTAAATAAGAAGTTATTAATATTAGATTAGTTACCTCTCTAGTATTTAATAGAAGTTAACCGTTTAACTAAAAAGTCCCCTCTTTATCTTTTAAGGTTTAATATAAAAATAGTAAGTTTTCTAGTATTCCTCTCTTCTAGATTACCTCTTCTATATAATACTACTAACTTTTCTAAGTTCTATTTCTTTTTTAACTTCTTTACTTATTCTTTAATAAATTACTTAAATTTAGTTTTAGAAAAACTACTATTATTCTAGGAGAGTAGTAGTGTTTCTAGATTATTAATATCACTACTAGGTATTATATGAATTGGTTTTCTTATTAAGTTAAATTTAGTTTCCGAAATTACTTAAGTAATAGATTTCTAATATAGTACTATTATAGTTCTAATAGTTAATATACTTAAAAGTAAATAGAAGTTTAAATATCTTAAGCTAGGTCTATACTAAGTAATAAGATTTCTTAATAGGTATATAGTATACTAGTAAGCTATTCGAATTTATCTTTCTCTTTACTTAACTATAGCTCTATATTTGTATTTAAGCTTTATACTACTAGAATATCTATTATTCTAGTAGCCGCGGTCTGTATATAGGGGCTCTAGTAGCCCCCTAGTATCTCCCCTCTCTATAGTAACCTAATATCTAATACTTATTTTACTATAATACTATTATTCATTTAAAAAGAATTTATACTTTAAGTAATAAAACTAATCTTTACTACTATTATTATTAGTTTCTTATTCATTCTTTCTATTGTTTATAAATATATTTATTATTATCCTAGCAATATATTAATACTTTTAAATCTTAATAGTATTTTTCTAATAAGAATATTCTTTTTCAAATCCTATTATAATCTGTTATATTATTCTATTATATATTTAGTAAATATTATTTATCATTCGATATTTATCTTCTTTTTCAATTTTATATTTATATTATACTTATCTTTCTTATACTTTTCTATATTATTTTACTAGTTATTCCTAGCTTATTTTCTTTTTCTTTTTTATTATTAATATACGATATATTCTACAATTAAACTATATATTATTATTATCATTACTATTCTATGAAAACTCATTCATAATAATAAAGAAGTTGCTAATTAAGACTTTCATATTTTAAGCTTGGTAATTATATATTTTACTTTAGCTATTTATCTTCCTTTTATTTTCATATAAAGAACTATTCTCTATTATTAGTAATTATATATAAAAGTACTTTATAGGAAAAATATATAGAAATGTTATAGTATAAGTTATCTTTTCACTATATCTTTACTATTTATATTAACCTTTACTTTCTGGGTTTTATTTAAGTTATATAATCCTACTTAAGTAATTTAGAGTTAAACTATTCTTTTTCATTCAAGATTTAAGTACAATATTTTAACTTCTAAATATAAAAAAGATTATTCTATATGTTTTCTAAATTGTTAGTAAAATAATACTATACAGGTAGTATTATTTATAATTCCCTCGTTAGTATGAAGAAAATGAAGCTTAGTTTAGAACATTCTTTTCTAAGAAATACTATTTGTTTATAAATATCTAAATATTATATACTTTACTATT
Source organism: Colletotrichum trifolii (assembly GCA_004367215.1). Taxonomy (NCBI): domain Eukaryota; kingdom Fungi; phylum Ascomycota; class Sordariomycetes; order Glomerellales; family Glomerellaceae; genus Colletotrichum; species Colletotrichum trifolii. Next base: position 9,647 of record RYZW01001576.1, on the reverse strand, counting down.
AGAAATACGTTAAATACTTACTTTATTATTATTACTAATTAATTAACTAGACCCGCTTAATATAGTGGTTTAACGTCTAGCTAGCTCTTACTATCAGAGTAAGAGTAGTAGGTTCGAATCCTACGGCAGGTAAGTATAACTAGTAAGTATATACTTTCCGATTATATCAACTATATAGTAACTACTACTAGCCGTTAACACCTACTAATAGCTATTAATAGCTAGCAACTATTAATACCTAGTAATAGCTACTACTAGCTAGCTAGTATTAGTATTATATAACTATCATTCATAAAGAATAACTATAATAGATAAGCCTATACTTTCCCTATTTATTACTTATTATATTAACTAACTATGCTTACTATTTGAAGTTTTCTCCGTTTAAATAGTCCTCAGAACCAGTAGTATCTATAGGGTAAATAAGGCAAGAGCCGATAACTAGGTATAACTACTTTTAAAAGGTTCCAGAGAGTTACATAATTTTAAATAGATAAGAGACCTTCAATACAACCCCCTTACTAATTAATTAACTAGTTTAATATTCTAGGATCTAATAAGAAACTACTTTACTATTAATCTATTATATAGCTTATTTATCTCTATAATATTAGTTCTATTATTATTTTAGAATAGTAATTTATCTATTTTCTTAATTTACTTTATTACTTCTTAATACTTTATAATACTAAAACTCTTATTATTAGAAGGTTACTTCAATTTAATCATATGTATTACTACTATACGACTACTTATTCTGGGAAAAATATACTTAAATATCCCATTACTATTACTAGTAGTTAGCCTATTCCTTATAAATCTAATTTTACTATACTTTATAATATATATACCCCTAGTTTGCTGTTATCTACTAATAGTAATAATAAACGTAATAATAAGAATGATAAGAAGAATAGAAAATTCAAAGTTATAGAAGGTTTTTATAGTTCTATTATTATATTAATAGTAATAGTAATATAGTTATATTTACTACAAATAATTATAAGACGGGCTAATAGCTCGCTCTCTACTACGACTATGAGTAAATATATTACCCCCTAAAATACAACTTCAACCCTCCTACCCCCCCACTAACTACTATAGCTAGCTCCTAGTTAGTCTAGGGCTAAACCCTTTATAGTTATAGCTAGTATACCCAGCTTATGTTAACCTTTTCACAAATAATGAATAACTAATAACTCCTTCTATAATAACTTTATACCTTTATACCTTTATACCTTTATACCTTTACAACTATATATAATTCGAATATCTCGAGATATTTAATTACTACTAACTATAAATACTCTATTCGAATATTCACTATAACTTTAATATCTATAACTTTAATATCCCTAGTAAACCCTACTTACTTCTAAGATAAGATTCTATACTACTGATATAAAAGTTCTCTATTACTAATATAAACTAACTTATAATCTCTATATAAGTATAGTAAGATTTAGTTTACTATTATTAGTAAATAATTTTGATATATTAATTAAATACAACTAATATATAAATAATACTTATATAGATATAGATATTTCTAATATAGCTAGATAGCTTTTAAAGCTCCTATAATTATAATATTATAATACTCCAAAATATCTAGTAACTAGTATTATAGTAAAATATAAATATTAAGGTACTATCTCATTAATACCTAGTTTCTAATATTATTAGCTTAATATAGTAGCTTATAAGATAACTAGACGATTTCCTTTTAAATATTTATAAATTACTTATTAATTATAATACTTAGAATAATGTTATTAAAACCTAGTCTAATGTATTAATAGCTTTAATTATAATAGTTATAGCTAAATATCTCTTTACTTATTCTATAGCTTTTTTTAAAGATAGCTATATAGATTTCGAGGAAATTTCAGTTCTATTATAAAAGTTATAGAAAAGCGATAAAGTATAGAATACTTAGTTTTTACGTCTCAAAATAAGTATTCTATTTTATTCTATTTTTACGAGGTTTAAAAAAGTTCTTAACCCTATAATCTTAGTAGTTACGTTTAGCTATATATATTAAGCTTTAGTCTTAATAAAACTCTCCCTAACTATTACTATAAAGTCTTCTATAATTATAAAGTTAAATATTAGAATAAGGGGTATAATTATCTATAATAATAAGTAATATTATTACTATTTTAACTAGTTATAAACTAGTATTAGTATAAATATTATTATTAGGTAAAGTTTATAGTTAAATCTATATATAGAGTAAGGAACTTAGAAACTGTTCTAAGTATAGAGTAAAAGTAACCAAATAAATCATTATACTCTATCTACTAAAGTTTATTAGTTATAATTTAAGTATTATTTTAATTTCTAGTAATACTATTTTACTTAGTATTAAAGAGAATTTAAAAACAATAATACTTAAAAAGGAAAACGTTTTATTAAGAAATATAACACTCATTTCAAAACTACTACATCTATTTTATTTATTTATTATATTTAATAACTATTAATATAAAAGGGGCTAATATCTTACTTCCTACTATTACCATTAGTAGATAGGTTTCTTTTTGAAGTATAACTTTAGTTTTCTTACTTTTCCACTAACTACTAAAGCTAGCCTAAAATTAATCTAAAGCCAAATCTTTTATAGCTATAGTAACTAGTATACCTACTCCGTAGTAACCTTTTTGATAATAAAAGACTAACAATTCCTTCTATAATAACCTTATACCCTCATACTTTAATAGCTATATATAATTGAAATATCTCGAAATATTAAATTATTACTAATTATAAGTATTTTATTTAAATACTTATTATAATTTTAATATCCATAACTTTAATATTCTTACTAAGCTTTACTTACCCCTAAGATAAGACTTTATACTACTAATATAAAAGCTTTCTACTATTAATATAAACTAACTTACAATTTCTATATAAGCATGATAAGACTTAGCTTATTCGTATTAGTAAGTAATCTCGATATATTAAATATAGCTAATATATAAATAATACTTATATATATATATATATACATATACTCCTAGTACAATTATATAGGTTTTAAAACTTTCATAATTATAATATCATATTATTCTAAAATATCTAGTAACTAGTATTATAGCAATATATTAATATTAAAATATTATTTTATTAATACTTAATTTCTAATATTATTAGCTTAGTATAATAACTTATGGGATAACTAGATAACTTTCCTTTGAATATCTATAAACTACTTATTAACTCCAATATTTAGAATAATATTATTAAAACTTAGATTAATATATTAATAGGTTTAGTTATAATAGTTATAGCTAGCTATTTCTATATTTATTTCATAATTACTTTCTCATAAATAGCTATATAGACTTTCAGGACATTTCGGTTCTATTGTAAAAGTTATAGAAAAGTGATAGATTATAGAATACTTAGCTTTTAGTACTTTATTTGATTCTATTTTTGAAACGTTTTAAAAAATTGTTAATCTTATAACCTTAGTAGTTACTTCTAGCTATATATATTAAATCTTAGTCTTAATGAAACTCTCTTTTTATAAGCTATTACTATCAAGTTTTCTACTATTATAGAGTTAAGTATTAGAACTAGGGATATAATTATCTATAATAATAAGTAATTCTTTTATTATTCTAACTAGTTGTAATCTAGTATTAGTATAAATACTATCATTAGGTAGAATCTATAGTTAAATCTATATATAAAGTGAAAGGCTTAGATACTATTCTAGGTATAGTGTAGAAATAACTAAATAACTAATAATATATTATTTAAAAATATATTATTACTAGAATTATTATTTCTAAGAGGACTATTATTATAAAGAAAACTCTGATTACTAAAAAGTTTATTATATTATTAGAGGTTAGTTATGAGAGGTACTTTAGTAATACTTTAATAGTATTATAATGAATTTGAAGAGTTTATACTAAAAGTAAAAACTCTTTACTAGACTATAAGGGTAGTAGTTATATAGAGCTTTAATAGTAATATCCTATATAAGCTTTAAGGTTTAGGTCTATAATATACCCTTTACTATATTTTTATTTTATTACTATAGTAATATATAATATGTATAGTTTTATAATATAACTATAACCTCTAACTACCTAAACTAACCTAACTAGTAAGAAAAACCTATCTAAGATAACTTTTTTAAATATTATTAATATTAGATAATCCTACTTATAAGAAAATTTAGTACTTATTAATATTAGATAGTTTTACTAATAAGAAAACTTATACTATATTCATTTCGGGTAATTCTATACTATACTCTTTCCTCTATCTATCTATAAGAAACTTTTTTCCCTCTTTTTATACGTGATTCTGTTTTCTTTCCTCTAGTTTTATATAATTCCTATCTCGTACTTATTCTAGTACTACTAAACTACTACTTTTTTATTTTCTTTCCCCTTTTCATATTTTATTTATTACTATATTAATTATTACTACTACTAGATCTAGCCCTTTTAATAATAATTTCTCCTACTACTATACCTTTACAAGTTTATTACTTATATTTATAGTAATTATATTATTAAGAGTAATTTTAATAATAATAATAATTAACTTTTTGTAATAGTTATTAATATTTATTTTAATTATTATTTAAAGTAGAATAGAAGTAGTATTACTTATTCTTATAAGTAAAGTTATAGCTATTTTTATTATAAGTATTTATAAATAGATAGTAACTATAAGTAGGGATTTTATTTTTATTATAATAAATACTAAGCTATGTATTACTAGCTACTAAGTACTTTAAGATAAGTTTTAAGCTTATAAAGTATTCTAAAGTTTTATAGTTAGAGAGAATAGTAAATAGTTTTACTATATTTTATAATTCTACTAACTAGACTTTTAAGTATAATACTATTACTAGTAGTTCCTTATTATTTGGTTATTTTTGCTCTATACCTAGAATAGTATCTAAGCTCTTTACCCTATATATAGATTTATCTATAAATTTTACCTAGTAATAGCATTTATACTAATACTAGCTTATAACTAGTTAAAATAGTAATGAAATTACTTATTATAGTAGATAAATATACCCCTAGTTCTGATATTTAACCCTATAGTAGTAGAAAACCTCGTAGTAATAGTTGGGGAGAGCTTTATCGAGACTAGGGCTTAATATATAAAGCTAAAAGTAACTACTAAGGTTATAGGGTTAAGAACTTTTTTGAACCTCTTAAAAATAGAATAAAATAGAATACTTGTAAAAACTAGGCGTTTTATAACTTATTATTCTTCTATATCTTTTATAATAGAACTAAAATCTCCTTAAAATCTATATAGCTACTTATAAAAAAAGAACTATAGAATAAGTATAGAGATATCTAGTTATAACTATGATAACTAAAACTATTACTTTATTAAAATAAACTTTAATAAAATCATCCTAAGTATTATAATTAATAAGTAACTTATAGATATTTAAAAGAAGATTATCTAGCTAATTTATAACTTATTATACTAAGCTAATAATATTAGGGATTAGGTATTAATTAGGTAATATTTTAATATTAATATATTATTATAATACTAGTTACTAGATATTTTAGAATATTATAGTAATATAATTATAGAGGTTTTAAAAGCTATCTAGCTATACTAGAAATATCTATATCTATATAAGTATTATTTATAAGTTAACTATACTTGATTAATATATTAAAATCATTTGCTAATAAGAGTAAGCTAAGTCTTACTATACTTATATAGAGATTATGAGTTAACTTATATTAATAGTAGAGAACTTTTATATTAGTAGTATAAAGTTTTATCTTAGGGGTAGGTAAGGCCTAGTCTATAATAGGGATATTAAAGTTATAGATATTAAGGTTATGATTCGAATAGAATGCTTATAGTTAGTAGTAATTAAATATCTCGAGATATTCAAATTATATATAGCTGTGAAGGTGTGAAAGTATGAAGGTATAAGGTTATTGTGGAAGGAGTTATTAGTTATTTGTTATTAAAAAGGTTAACGTGGGGCGGGTATGCTAGCTATAGCTGCGAAGGGTTTAGCCCTAGATTAATTAGGGGCTAGCTATAGTAGTTAGTAGGGGGGGGGACGGGAGGGCTAAAGTTGTACTTTAGGGGGTAATATATCTACTAATAGTTGCAGTAGAGAGCGAGCCATCAGCCCCTCCTATAGTTCTTTATTATAAATAGTATAATTTTACTAAATTAGTATAAATCTAGCTAAATAATAAATAACTAACTATAGTATACTATCCCTATTTTCTTATAAGAAATAATTATTTAATATTACTCCTAAATAATCTATTTCTAATACTATATACTATTCTAGATCCTATTAAGCTATAACTAGTTCTAAAATAAATATAAGTTTAAGCTTTTTAAATACTTACTAATATATAGTATCCTAGTAAAATAGTATTCTTTTTAATATTAGCTATATAAGGGGCTCTATTAAATTAGAGAAATAATTAACTAAATGATAATAGAAATTTACGAATTTAAGGAAACTCTAGATATTATAGATATTCTTAGGAATTTCCTATTCCTAGATAGCTTTAACTTTTTTAGGGTTATAGTAGATACTTTTCCCCGCTTTAATAATAAAACTTAAATACTTCGTCTATTTTACTAAGAATTCGTATTTTTCTAGGTCTAAGTATAAACTAGCCTTTTATAATTATTTAAAGATTTATTTAATTTTATCTTTATGATTATATTTTAATCTATAATTATAGATAAAGATATTATCTAAGTAAACTATAATAAAATTATTAAGAATACCCTAGAGTATACTATTAATATAGTATTAGAATATTATTAGTATACTTATTAATTTAAAAGGAGTAATAAGTTATTTAAATAAGCTAAAATATATCTGAAAAGTAATTTTATACTTATTTCTTTCTATAATATAAATTTTATAGAAAGCTATATAAATATTAATTTTTATAAACTATATTATCTTAGATAATAATTATAGTATTTGTTTAATTAGTAAGTAGGGGTAATAGTTATAAGTATTAATAGTATTAAAAATACGATAATTTATATAAAACTACTATTTCTTTCTAGGTTTTTTAATAAAGAGGATAGGTATTCTAGTTATAAATAAGTTAGCCTAGANTAATTATAAATAAGCTAGCCTAGACCTAACCTTTATCTATTAGGTCTATTATTTAGTATTAGACTTAGAGGAAGTATTCTTTTAATATATTATATAGTAATCCTTATAATAAATCTAGCTTAGTTCTATTTAGATTTATTTTAAATAAATATAGTAGTTAAAAAACCTTTTATATAGTAGAAAACTAGAGGTTTTATCTTTATTAAAGAGGTTTATAAAAGAAATATAAATAGCTAGTAAAATAAGTAGTAGCTATTCTGAGGTTATAGGTAATATAGCTACTAGGGCTATATTAATCTATACTAAATTAGTTACTAACTATTTATATCTCCTTTTTCTTAAACTAGAGAATATTATAACTAGTAATTTAATAAGGTTTATAAATCTATCTATATATATCTCTTTTAGTATATTACTAATAGTTTTAATAGTTAAGCTACTAATTAAATCTATCTATATCTCGTTTTTTATAGGGTTTAAAATAACTTATTAATACTATAATTATAGTTTTTTAAGGATAGCTAAGTATACTATCCTTAGGATCATATAGAATAAGGTTTCTAGTACTTATTTATTAAGGTTAATCTATACCTTAATTATTTTAGTAATATAAATTTCCTAGTTAATACTTAAAATAGTATCTAACTAGTATATTTATAGTAATATGATTAATCTAAGGTTTTATTATTTTGTAAATTCTTTACTAATTACTCTATAATAATTATAACTACTATTAATTTAGATAGAGATAAAAAAACTTATTATTTATTAATATAGAGATTAAGAAGGGTAGCTTATCTATCTATTTCTATATCTCTCTAGTTTTATCTATTATTATAGTATTATTATTAGTAGTTATATTAAATTATCCCCTAAGGAGTCTTTTCTAAAAGGCTAGGTTTTTTCCTTATTATCNTTTTCTTTATTATCTATAATCTCTGTATTTAACTATAAATCTTAAATATTAGTATTAGAAACTACTAATAAGTAAATAAGTTATAATCTATATTTTATAATAAAGTAATCCTTAGTACTATAATATATATTAATACTCATTTATATGTATACTTAAATAACTATAAAATCTATTTACTAAACCTTATATATACCTATAATAACAATTAAGTAAAACTTACTAGCTATAATAGTTTACTTATTTAATTATTTATAATAAGGAATCATAGTAGTATAATAGTATTATATCAGTACTAGAATAACTTAGGTTACCCCTATATTTATTATATATATTTCTATCTGATTAACTATTAATTTTAACTAAGATAAGAATTAGGGTTAATTATAATTTCGTAACTCTATATTAAAGAGTTTAAAGTTCATTATAAATACGTAGTAGTATTAAATAGTAGTATAGTAATCTATCTAACTAATATTTTAGTTAATAATAGTTATATAAATCTAATAAGAGAAAACTAGTTAGAAATAATTTAGCTATATATCCCTTATTTACGAATACCTCTTTATTTATCTTATAGCTAATTTAAACTTAATAAAGAATTTGGTAAATATCTATTTAAACTTCTCATAAAAATAATAAATCTTCTTAAAAATCTAAGTATTATAATAAGAATATTTATAGTATTAAGCAAAATACTAGAAGAATATATTAATATTCTAATCATACTATAATCCCTATATTATATGAAAGTTATGAACTTATATCTCAATTTCAAGTAATAGGCTAGTTTATAAAAACTACTAGAAAGTTATAAATCTCCTAATAAAAACCTGGTTAACTTCTAACTTATATTATATAGTTATCTACTATATAGGAAAATAGAAAATATTACTATTAAAAAAAGTATTAATAAAGAGTAGTTTTTACTTTAAATAAAATACTTATAATACTTATGAAGCTAAGTTATAATCTTCTTAGAGTTTTATAAGGATATTTTAAAAAACTTAGTTTTTATCTTTTACTAAATTAGTCTATTATTAGTCTATTAGAAACCCCATAGAGGGCTCCGGATTAGTAATATTTATTATTATCTTTTCGCTATTTTCTATTTCCTTTAGTATTTACTATTTACTACTAAGTTAAACTTAAGTAAAAAGTTTATTAATATTAGAGGCTAGTTATAAGAAGTATTTTAGTAATACCTTAATAGTATTATAATAAACTTAAAGAGTTTATACTAAGGGTGAAAACTCTTTTCTAGATTATAGGAGTAGTAGTTATATGGAGCTTTAATAGTAATATCCTATATAAGCCTTAAGGCTTAGGTCTATGAAAAAAAGTTTAGTTAATTTCTAATTTATATTATATAGTTATCTGCTATATAGGAAAATAGAGGGTATTACTGTTAAAAGGGATATTAGTAAGGAGTAGTTTTTGTTTTAAATAGGGTATTTATAGTATCTATAGAGTTAAGTTATAATTTTCTTGGAGTTTTATAAAAGTATTTTGAAGGGATTAGTTTTCGTTTTATATTAAGTTAGTTTATTATTAGTTCGTTAGAAATCCTATAGAGAGTTCTAGATTAGTAGTATCCACTATTATCTTTTTACTATTTTC
>RYZW01001574.1:4281-19389 GCA_004367215.1 Colletotrichum trifolii | reverse complement strand
TAGAAAGCAAGCCATCAGCCCCTCCGTTTATTTTTAATTTAAGTATTTTAATTTATATTCTTTAAGATATAGAATATTTTATAATATTTTAAAGAATTCTAGTAAAAGATTATATTTAGTATAATATAAAGTTTATACTAACTAGAAACTATAGAAATACTAAGAGATTTATTTAGATTATAGAAAATAAAGAAGTTAAGTTATATTTCTATAATATTACTTTCTATATTACCCTAGTAATAAACTTTATCTTTTCTTAATAGTTATAAAAATAAAGCTACTAGTAAGATATTAAGCTAAATTATTTATTTTAATTGTAGAGGAATAACTATTCTAAGATTTTTTTAATAGTTATAAAAACGAAGTTATTAGTAGGATACTAGGCTAAACTACCTATTTTAATTATAGAAAAGTAACTATTCTAAGATTATAGCTATTAATATTTAATATAACTAGTAAGTCCTCAAATACTATATATTCTATAAAATATTAATTATTTTAACTATATAATTAGCATAGTATAAGCCTTTTCCTGGATATCACTAGTACTAGTAATATACTATAGATGTTTTTCAAAAACCCCTGAAAATAATAAATAGCTCTAGTATTAATATCTAAAATATCTTAGTAAAAAGCTTCTAAACTACTTTATTTCTACTACGTAAAATATTTAGATTACTAATAGCTATTCAAAACATAATAGTTACTAGCCTACTTAGAAAGTATATAAAATATATAGTATTAGTAAAGCTAAATAAAAGATTTACTATATAGAGTATAAGAATACCTTATATGCTACCCCTAAGAAGTATATTATTTTTAACTTCTACCCCTATTACTAAAACTATAATAGCTATACTTCTATTTTAATATTTATAGATTAAATTACTAACTACTCTTAAAAGTTCTATCTTATTAACTATACTAGAGCTATAATAATAGGAATATTTAAGAATTTTATTATACTTTTTAAATACTAGTATAGTATTAATATCAAAGTCTTTAAATATAATAACGAGGTCCCTAGGTATAAGAAGTTAAAATTAGACCTTACTTCTTAAAATATATACCTTAAACCTTCTATTCTATATACCTAAAGCTAAAATAGAAATATTAAATATATTAGAGTATAGTTATTAAAACTTATATAAAAGCTATAAAGTACAATAGTAAGCTACTTTATAATCTCTAGCCTAAAACCCTATAAGTTATCGTATTTCTTTATAACTAAATATTAATATACGTCTTAAACTAGTAAATACTATATAAGAAGTTTTATAAAACTACTTAAAAGAATTAATACTACAAAACTAGATTTAGTTTACTTTTATGTTTATAATTATAAATATTTTATTTTAACTATAAATATAAAGTTAAAATATAACTAACTAGCTTATTTCGTAGAATATACTTTTATTAGCTTTTTAGTAAGCTATATTTTAACTAACTAGTATTAGGTATAGAACGTATTCTAAAACGAAATTATTATAATATATAATATCTCTTTTAATAAAACACTTTTTTTAATAGAGATTTAACTTTTTTATAAAATAATTTTAAATAGTTTAATTCTAATAAATTTACTTAATAGTTATAAAAGTAAATACTTATAGTAGAACTATTTAAAATTAGCTTAGTTATTTATTTAAGTTTAAGCGAAAAGCCTAATAAAGTAGTTAATATTATAGGAAATAACTATAATAGTTTAAAGTCTTATATCTATATAGTAATTACCCCTAAATTTTATAAAGTATTTAAAACTATTAACTTTATATTAATAACCTTTCTAGAATTACCTATTATATTTTTTTATAATCTTATTTATATAGACGAGACTATAGAGAAATAAAAAGTTCAGGTATCCCTAGAGAGGGTTAAGTATAAGGGATAGATAAAGTACTATACTAGAGTTACTAGGAAATTTTTATTTAAAACTATCTTTTTAGCTAGTAATTTTTAGTTATTTCGAGATATTCTAAAATACTTTTATTTTTAACTATAAAGTTATATAAATAGTTAATTAGAAAAGGTCTTATAAATTTAATTTTCTTAAGGATTCTAAAATATTTAGTTACTTTTACTCTATACCTGGAATAGTATCTAAGCTCTTTACTTTATATATAGATTTAACTATAAATTTTACCCGATAATAGTATTCGTGCTAATACTAGCTTGTAACTAGGTAAAATAGTAATGAAATTACCTATTATTATAGATAATTATACTCCTAGTTTTAATATTTAACTTTATAGTAGTAGAAGACTTCGTAGTAATAGTCGGGGAGAGTTTTATCGAGATTAGGGTTTAATATATATAGCTAAAAGTAACTATTAAGGTTATAAGGTTAAGANGATATAGTTAATATGTTTATATATATAATACTTAATAAAGTTATTTATATAGAGATACTACTAGGTTATTAAGTAAAAAATAAAATCTACTACTTAAATAAAGTACTATATAGTTTTTAGAGATCCTTTTTCCTCTAGTAATACTATTTAGAAGTAGGTTTTAAGTATTTTAGTTTTAAACCTATTATAGGAGAGCTTTATTACTAGTTTAAGGGGTATATTATCTTCTTTTTCTATATTAATAATTATATATTCTCTTTCCCCTTAAAAGATATATCTGAAATATTTATATTATTAGTAGACTTCTAAAAGAAGTATTATTTTAAAAGAAGTAAGGACTTATAGTAGTTNTTTATCCTATAGTAGCCTAAGGCTACTATATTATATAATCTGTATATATATAGTAATCTAATCCTAGCTATCCTAGCTCTCTATATAGGCTATGGGGTATATCCTTATAACTATCCCCCATTCTATAAGCCTTAGGCCCTAAAGCCTGTAAATGCTATATAGCTGCTTTCGAAATAGCTTTACTAGTTATTTGCTAACTATTTGGTAATTAATAAGAATAAGAAGGATTCTTCCTTTATGTATATTAATACATAAGAGTTATTTATCCTATATATATATTAACATATAAAAGTTATTTATCTTATACGTATATTAATATGTAAGGGTTATCCTACGCGTATATTAATATATAAGGGTTGTTTATCCTATACATATATTAACGTATAAGGCTCCTGTTACTATATTAAGCGAATAGTACTTCTTATATAATATATTAACTTACGACGTCTCTAGTATATTAACTGGGATCTTTAAAGCTAAACCTAAAATATCTAACCCTTTCTCGTAATAGCGAGGCTTCCTATTACTAATTAGGTATATAGGGTTTCTCGTAGTTAATTAGACTACTGAGGTATTAGTATATATTAGCTAGTAGGTTCTTCTAGGTTTTTTTGTTATACTATATAGCCCTAGGTTTTGTATAGTTCTAGGGATTTTCTAGTAAGCCTTTAGCGAGGCGTTTATAGTAATTATACTAGTAGGCTACTTACTTGCCTTAGGTTTAATATAACTCTAGGGAATTTCAGCGAGACCTTAATAAGGTACTTGCAGTAAACCCTTATAGGCTACCTACCCTCTAGGGTATTTTTCCTACGCTATATAGCCCTAGGCTTTATATAGCTCTAGGTCTTCGAGCCTTTAGCGAAGCGTTTGTAGTAAACCCTTATAGGGTAGCCTGGTTTCTAGTAAAACATATCGTAATCGTTATAGTAATAAGTAGCTATAATATAGCCTAATTTGCTATATACTTTATATAAGGGATAGCTTTTAGGGTATTCTTTAAAATATAACTTTTTTACTAGGGGTTCTTTGGTATTAGTCTCCCCGCAGTATTTAAGTACTAACCCCTTAGTAGTAGTACTCCTGATACTACTAATAGACATATCCTAAAACTCCTAAAAGGTTTCCTAGAGGTATTTAGCTACTAGGGCTACTATTTTAGGTACTTAGTTATCGAACTTCTAGTATTATAAATACCTCTAAAGTCTAGCTTTAAGTTAATAGAAGAAAGCGAAGGTATAAAGCCTCGAAGTCTCTATAGGGGTACTTAAAACCTTATAAATAGCTAACTATTTAGTATAAAACTTCAATAGGAACTAGCTTTTATATTAAAGTATATAAAGTATACTATAGAGGTATAGCTCTTGTAATATAGAGTTAGTTAATAAATAGCGAGTAAATACTATAAAGTTAACTTATATAGAGTCTAGTAATAATATATAGTAATAGTTACGCTACTAGGTCTAGAGAATATAGGAGAGTTTTATTATAGTTTATTAAATCTTTTAGGTTTCTGAGGCTTATAGTTGTAATATATAGGTATCTGAAATTGCTATAAACTAATCCTCAATTTTATATACAATAGTACTTTTATAAAGGAAGCTATATAAATAATTATAGGATTTTAAGTAATCTTTATAGTTATAAATTGATAGCGTAGGTGTTACTAAACGTTTACTACTTAATAATTGAGCTGATATTATTCCTATAAAGGAGGACTATTATTTAAAGAGGTGTATAAGTACTATATATTTAGGTGATATAGTTACTGTTTAGGGTTTAGGTAGTATAGGTGTCGCTGTAGTTTCGGTGCTAGTTTTGGTAGAGTTTTCCGCTAAGCGTTTAGTGATTATTCGTTATAGAACTATTACTAAAATCCTAGCCCTATTCCTCTAGGAGGTAGAAGTTAAAGAATTGTAAGGGTATTGTGGCTAAAAGCTTAGTAAGGGAAGGAGTAATAGTAAAAAGTAGGTTTCTGTAGGTTATAAGACTTTAACTTAGTAGGCTAACTAGTAGTAGCTATAAGAGGGCTTTTATCTTATAGTAGCCTGAGGCTACTATATTACGTGATCTTTAGTAAAAAGGTAAATCTCTATAAGTTATAAGATTTTAACTTAGTAGGTTAACTAGTAGTAGCTATAAGAGGGCTTTTATCCTATAGTAGCTTGAGGCTACTATATTATGTTATCTATATATATATAGTAATCCGATCCTAGCTATCCTAGTTTTCTATATAGGCTATAGGGTATATCCTTATAATTATCTTCTTTATCTATATTAATAATTATATATTCTTTTTCCCCTTAAAAGATATATCTAAGATACTTATATTAATAGTAGACTTTTAAAAGAAATACTATTTTAAAGGAAATAAAGATTTATAGTAATTTCTTAGTATTAAAATTATTCGAGATCGAGTAGTATAATAGCTATAATTCTTATAAGTAGTATATATTAAAAAACTCCTTAAGTACTTTATAAAATATATATATAATATATCAAGTAATTCAAAACTTTTCTAAAACCTAATAAACTCTTCCTATAATATAATTAAATTTCCTATATAGAAACCAAGTACTACTAATAAGATATAAGCTTTATTAATTATATTACTATTATAATAAAACTAGATATTACTTACGTCGTAAGCTAATTATCACGTTTTAACTAAACCTCTTTAGATAACTACTATATTAAAGCTAAATAAATAATATAATATTTTAGTAAAATAAAAAACCTCTACTTTAAGTTTAGCTATAAAGCTAGTAATCTATTTAATAGCTTTATTATTACTATAAATACTAGTTTCATAGATAATGGTAATGATTAAAAAAACTTTTAAATATATACTATATATTTCTTGAGAAGCTTAATAGTATAATAAACTAATAAATAAAACATTATTACTATTTTAATAACTAAAATAGAGCTTTTAATACTATCTTAAAATATTTAAAAAGCTATTTTCGCTAGCTAATTTATTACTATATTTCGAGTAATCTTTATAATAAATATGTTTAGTAAAGGTAAAGTATACGAGTTTCGCCTAGTTATTTGAATCTAGTATAATAACTAGTTAGTTATTTAAATCTAGTATAATAACTAGTAAATAATATATTTTATAATAGTTAAAATAGTTTAACTATATATAAAGTTAAAGTATATAAATATCTCTAATTACTAGCTATATTAAAAAGTTTAATAAAAGTATTTTAAGATTAAATATATAGTTTTAGGAAACTTTATAACTAATAGTTTTACGAAGCTTCTCTAAAATTACTAGTTTAGCGTTTTTATTATTGAGATTAATATAATAGATTAGTTATACTACTTAAAATTATAATAAGAGGAAAAACTTTAAGATATTAAAAATACTAGAAACTTTATACTTAAAGTACTTCTTAGTAAATACAGAAATACCTAAATAATCTAAAAATAATACTACTCTTCTTACTATAGGGGTAAAGGTTTAATATAAATAATAGGGTTATTTAGAATACTTCTTATAAGATATAAATAGAGTATTAATAGTATTATTCAAAAAGCTAGCTTATAGGTAAAGCTTTCGAGGCTAGAAAAGCGTATTAGGAATAATATACTTAAGTAATAGAGTTTTCGCTAGAAGAAACCTTAGCTATAGTATTGTCTCTACTAGGCTTCACTTTACTTAAACCGCTTGAAATACAGCTTTATATAACGCATTTAGCTACGTTTAGTTATATATAATATATACTAGATTTTGCCCCTAATTACGTATAACATAAACTAGGCGCTCTATTTTATTCTATCTTTAAGAGGTTTAAAAAGGTTCTTAACTCTATAACCTTAATAGTTATTTTTAGCTATATATATTAAGCCCTAGTTAATGTTAATAAAGCTCTCTTTATATAGACTATTACTACAAAGTCTTCTACTACTATAAGGTTAAATATTAGAATTAGAGGTATAATTATCTATAATAATAAGTAATTTCATTATTATTTTAACTAGTGATAAGCTAGTATTAGCACGAATACTATTATCGGGTAAAATGTATAGATAAATCTATATATAGGGTAAAGAGCTTAGATACTATTCTAGCTATAGAGTAAAAGTAACTAAATAAGATATATTTAATTATATTATTAAGTTTTATGAGAGCTTAATAGTTAAGAACTTTATATTAAGTAAGTTAGTATAATATAGTATAGATTCTTTTTCTTTTTATATTAATTTTAACTTTATAGTTAATAAAGTATTCTTGAAAGTTGTCATAGACCTAAGCCTTAGGGCTTGTATAGGATATTACTATTAAGGTTCCGTATAACTATTATCCTTATAGTCTAGTAAAGAATTTTTACTCTAAGTATAAACTCTTCAAGTTTATTATAATATTATTAAAGTACTACTAAAGTACCTCTTGTAGCTTACCTCTAATATTAATAAACTTCCTACCTAGGTTTAACTTAGTAGTAAATAGTAAATATTAAAGGAAATAGAAAATAGCGAAAAGATAATAGTAAATACTACTAATCCAGAGCTTTCTATAAACCTTCTAATAGACTAATAGTAGACTAATTTAGTAGATAATGAAAACTAATCTTTTTAAGATACTTTCACGAAATTCTAAGTAAATTATAACCTAGTTTTATAGGTATTATAGGTACCTAACCTGAAACGAAAACTACTCCTTATTCCTACCCTTTTTAATAGTAATACTTTTTACTTTCCTATATAATAGATAACTATATAGTATAAGTTAGAGGTTAATCGGGTTTTTATTAGGGGACCTGAGGATTTCTAGTAATATTTATAAATTAGTTTATTATTTAAGGTTTAGATATAAGTTAGTAACTTTTANAAACTAGCTTATTACTTAAAATCTAGATATAAGTTAGTAACTTTTATACTATATAAAAGCTATAATATAATTAGGATATTAATATATTCTTCTAGTATTTTACTAAGTATTATAAAAACCTTTATTATAATACTTAGGTTTTTAAGAAGATTTACTATTTCTATTAGAAGCTTAAATAGATATTTACTGAGTTCTTTATTAAGTTTAAATTAGTTATAAAATAAGTAAGGGGGTATAATTAAGTAGGGGATATTAAGCTAANTAAGTTCTTTATTAAGTTTAAATTAGCTATAAAATAAATAGGGAAGTATAATTAAGTAGGGAATATTAAGTTTAACTATTTTTATCTAGCTCTCTCCTACTAAATTCGGATAGCTATTATTAGCTATAATATTAGTTAGATAAATTATTATACTACTATCTAGTACTACTATATAATTATAATAGACCTCGAGATCCTCGATATAGAGTTACAATATTATAGATAGCTATAGTCTTTTCCCTAGTTAGAACTAATAATTAATCAGAATAGGGATATATAGATAATAGGTATAGGGATAACCTATACTACTCTAATACTAGTATAATACTATTATAATCCTACTTTTTAATATTATAAGGGGTTAAATAAATATATTACTATAACTAGTAAGCTTTAGTTAGCTTTTTCTACTAAAGTATATAAAGCTTATTAGGTAGACTTTATAGTTATTTAGGTATATATATAGGTTAGTATTTATATATATTATAATACTAAAGACTATTTTATCATGGAATATAAGTTATAGCTTATTTACCTACTAGTAGTTTCTAATACTAATATTTAAACTTTATAGTTAGATAAAAGGATTATAGATAATAAGGAAAAGGCCTAGCTTTTTAGAAGAGATTCCTTAGGGGGTAGTTTAGTATAGTTACTAAAAAGAATATTATAATAATAGATAGAACTAGAGAAATATAGAGATAAATAAATAAGCTACTTTTCTTAGTTTCTATATTAATAAATAATAAGTTTTTCATTTCTATCTAAGTTAATAGTAGTTATAATTATTATAAAGTAATTAGTAAAGAATTTATAAAATAGTAGAACTTTATATTTATTACGTTAGTATAACTATACTAGTTAGGTATTATCTTAAATACTAACTAGGAGACCTATATTACTAAGATAGCTAAAATATAGATTAAGTTTAATAGTTCAACTTTAGAAGCTTTATTCTATATAATCTTAAAAATAATACGCCTAATTATTTTTAGGAAACTATAGTTATAATACTAATAAGTAATTTTAGACCTTATAAGGAAAGAGATATAGATAGATTTAGTTAGTAGTTTAATTATCTAGGTTATTAGTAATATATTAAAAGAGATATATAGATAGATTTATAGATTTTATTAAATTACTAGCTATAATATCTTCTAGCCTAGAAAAAGGGGGATATAAGTAGTTAGTAACTAGTTTAATATAGATTAATATAATCCTAGTAACTTATAGTCTTAGTAGTTATATTACTTATAATTTTAAAATAGTTACTATTTATTTTACTAGGTATTTATACTTTCTTTATAGATTTCTTTAATAAAGAAAGAACTTCTAGTTTTGTTCTATATAAAAGATCTTTTAATTACTATATTTATTTAAAGAAACATTTAGATAGAACTAAACTAGACTTACTATAAAAACTATTATATAATATACTAAGGGGATATTTCTTTAAAATCTAATACTAGGTTATAGACCTAATAGATAAAGGTTAGGTCTAGGCTAGCTTATCCATAGCTAGAATACCTATCCTCCTTATTAAGAAACCTAGGGGAAAATAGTAGTTTTATNTTCCTCTATATAAAGAATCTTTTAAATATTATATTTACTTAAAGAAGAATTTAGATAAAACTAAACTAGACCTATTATAAAAACTACTATATAATATACTAAAAGAATACTTCTTTAAAATCTAATACTAAGTTATAGACCTAATAGATAAAGGTTAGGTCTAGGCTAGCTTATCCATAGCTAGAATACCTATCCTCCTTATTAAGAAACTTAGGGGGAAATAGTAATTTTACATAAATTATCATACTTTTAATACTATTAATACTTATAATTATTACCTTTTACTATTAATTAAAGAAATATTATAATTATTATCTAAAATAATATAATTTATAAAGATTAATATTTATATAGCTTTCTATAAGATTTATATTATAGAAAAAGATAAATATAAAATTATTTTTTAAACTTATTTTAGCTTATTTAAGTAGCTTGTTATTTTTTTAGGCTAATAAGTATACTTATGATATTTTAATACTATATTAATAATTTATTCTAGGGTATCCTTAATAACTTTATTATAACTTACTTAAATAATATCTTTATCTATAATTATAAATTAAAATATAACTATAAAGATAAGGTTAAATAAATCTTTAAATAACTATAAAAAGCTAAGTTATATTTAAACCTAGAGAAATATAAATTCTTAGTAAAATAGATAAAGTATTTAAGGTTTATTATTAAGGTAGAGAAAGGTATTTACTATAATCCTAAAAAAGTTAAAGTTATCTAGGAATACGAAATTCCTAAGAATATCTATAATATCTAAAGCTTCTTTAACTTTACGAATTTTTACTATAACCTAGTTAATTACTTCTCTAGTTTAATAGAACTTTTTATTTAGTTAATATAGAAAAAAGTACTATTTTACTAGGATATTATATATAAGTAGGTATTTGAAAAGCTTAAGTTTATATTTATTTCAGAGCTAGTTATAGCTTAATAGGATCTAGAGTAATATATAGTAGTAAAAATAGATTATTTAGGGGTAGTACTAAATAGTTATTTCTTATAAGAAAATAAAAATAGTATATTATAGCTTATTATTTATTATTTAGCTAGACTTATACTAATTTAGTAGAACTATACTATCTATAATAAAAAGCTATTAGTAGTAGTATTATACCTAAAAATATAATTAGTAAAAGTATAAAATATAATAAAACTATTTACTATTCTCTCTAACTATAAAATATTAGAATACTTTATAAACCTGAGATTTATCTTAGAATAATAAACTAAATAAATAAAAACCTTATTAAAATTTAGTTTTATTTTGAAATATTACCTAGGTTATTTTACTAGATACCCTAATACTTTCTTTTAATAGAACTAAGATAATATAATAGAACTAAAACTTATAATATAAGTCTTCTAGCTTCTCTAGGTTAACTATAAAGATAAAGATAAGTTTTCCCTAGTATTCTTAATTTATAATATATAAATAGAAAGGGGCTAGGAGGAAACTATATTAGTAAAAAATAACTATTAATATATTACTAATAAATTACTAGATAGATATATTATATTCTAAAATACTATATTACTATTATTATAAAACTAGGTAATTATAATAATACTAGTATATAAAATTTAACTAAATACTATCTAATAAATAATAAAAATATTCTTTCTAGAAATTTTAATATAGATATAAATAACTAATTATATAATAGGAAATAATAGTATTCTCCTCTATTAAGACTAAATTTAGATCCCTAAGTATAAACTACTAATAATAGTAATTCTCTAAATAGTCTATAATTCCCTAATCCTAAACTACCCTAATATTAACTTAATATTTATAGTACTTTTATAAAACTAGTATTAAGATAGTATATTAAAAAATATTAAGTATTTTATATAAATATATAATATCTACTAGTATTTATATAAAGGATAGTAGTACTACTAAGGCTTCTCATAACCCTTCTTAATTCCTAATAAATTCTAGTTATAAATTTCTATTAACTTTATAATAGAACTACTATTTATTATAGAAAGTAACTTAAGATTCCTAATAGTAATTATAAACTAATTATTAAAATATATCTAACTAGAAACTATAATATCTATAATTATTAAAACTTATATAGAGAAATTCTAAAATACCTAGTAGTAGTTCTATAGTTTCCCTATATTCATTATTACTAATTATAAATTAGACTAAGTTAGTATTTTCTAGATAATATTATACTAGTTAATAGAAGTATAGTAGCTTTTATTAATATTATTCTATTTTTAGATAAATAGTAAAACAGAAAAAATAATATTTAAGATCTAAATATTCTTATAAATATATATTACTTTCTTATAATTAAACGAACTAGTTTATATTATTATTTATTAGTTAGTACTAAATAATAAAAACTTATTAGTAATTAGAATAAACGTAAATAAACTTCTAAATAAGTTTAATATGATACCTATCCTATATTCTAAAATATTAGAATAATCTATATATTCTAGCTTAAAATAAGCCTTAGTTTTCCTTTCTTACTTAAAAAATAATATTACTATAGCTTAAATAGTAATAATATATATATAATAGTATAATACAATAAGTATAAATAGGATATAATAAATAGCTAAGAAATTCTAAATAAGAGATAAAATATAACTATTATTATACTATATTAAAATAAATTAGCTAAATAAGAAACTTAATTAAATATCCTCTAAGTATAAAATTATTAATATACTAAACCTACTAAATATTATTTTAGATATCCCTATAAATATCTACTTAATATTCTATATTAATCTTATTAAATAAATAAAGGATAGTTTATTACTATTATAATAGTATATAGATATATACTTTAATCTTATCCTAGTTCTAGCTAAGGAGGATAGTAAAGTATATAAAGAGTATAATATCAAAAAAATACTAGTAGTAAAAAATATATTTAGGTAAGGATATAATTATAATATATTAGTTAAATAGAAAGGTTATAATATCCTAATATAGGAACTTTTAGAGAACTTTACTAATAATAAAGTTATAATATAATTTAAATTATACTATAAAGATATTAAAAAGAATAATAACTTAATATTAATTTACTAGTAATAAAAGACTATATATATTATAAATTAATTAATATAATAGCCCCTAAAAAGTATATATAACTAGCTACTAGACTTACCCCTAGGATACTAAATAAACTAATTAAATAAAAAACTAGTATTATCCTATATCTCCTTATTACCCTAGAAATCCTCTTCTTTATTATTATTATCTTCTTCCTCCTCTTCTTTATTATTAGGGATATTTATAAGTAATATTTATTTATAAGCGGGGTATTATTAGTATTAGGCTAGGGGGGTAATAATATAGTAGTAATAGATAGGTAAACTAGTTTTAGTAAAGCTAAAAATATAGCTACGATATTAGTAGGGTATAATATAAGTACTAAAACATATTATAATACCTTATTATAAAAAAGTTAGTATAATAAAAATATAAAAAGAAAAAAAGAGGGATTTATTATTATTTATATAATACTACTAAAGCTAGTAATAACTTATTTAGAAGTAAAAGTAGGGGTAAAAATAAGAATACTTTTAATATCAGAAGTAAAAGTAGTAGGTATAGTAGTGATATGGGTAGGGGTTTCTTATTAGGTATAATTAAAGTAATTATTATAATACTAGACTATAGTAGAGAACTTAGGTAAGAAGATAATAGTATAGTAGGGTATAGCTATATCTGTGTTTTTAGAAGTAATAATAGTAAGGGTAATAATATATTTATTTATTATGATTAGATAATTAATTTAGTAGCTAGTAACGTGTAACTTAATACTTATAGTAAAGAAATAAGATCCCTATTCATATTTACTTTTTATTCACAAATACTCATAATAAGAATAGCTATAACCCTATATATAAGAGTAAGTAATACTACTCTTATTTTGTTTTAAACAATAGTTAAAATAAATATTAATAACTATTATAAAAAGTTAGTTATTATTATTATTATTATTAGAGTTATTCTAGATAATAAAACTATTATAGGTATAAGTAGTAAGTTTAGAGGGGGTATAGTAATAAGAGGGATCGTCGTTAGGGGGGCTAGATCCAGTAGTAGTAGTAGTTAATATAGTAATAAACGGAACGCGAAAAAGGGAAGGAGAGTAAAAGGGTAGTAATTTAATAGTACTAGCGTAAGTATAAGATAGGAATTATATAATACTAGAGGAAAGAAAGTAGGGTTATATATAGAAGGAAAGAAAGGAGTTTTTTATAGATAGTTAAAAGAGGGAATATAGTATAAAATCACTTAGGGTAAATATAATACGAATTTTCTTATTAGTAAGACTATCTAATGTTAGTAATACTAAAGAAAATAGTCTTATATAGATTTCTTTTATTAATTAAACTAACTTAGGTAATTAGGAGTTATAGTTATACTATAAAGCTATAGATATTATATATTACTATAGTAATAGAATAGCGGGGTAGCGGGGGGTATATTATAGACCTAAACCTTAAGGCTTATATAAGATATTACTATTAAAGCTCCACATAACTACTATCCCTATAGTCTAATAAAGAGTTTTCACCCTAGGTATAAACTCTTCAAGTTTATTATAACACTATTAAAGTACTACTGAAGCATTTCTCGTGGCTAGCTTCTAATAATTCTATTAGAAATATTAAAGTAGAAATAAATGTATTATTATAAGTAATTTCAAGTATTCTATTATAAAAAGAAAAAGGCTAATAGTAACTTCTTACTTATTATTCTAAGATATTTAATAAGATAGAATAAAAGTAAGAAATAACTATATAAGAGCTACTAATTATTATTAAAGATCTAAACTAGTAAGAGTACTATTTAATAGTATTCTTAAGGAAGTTTATAGTCTTAATAAATTGTTAAATCTTAATAAATATTATTATAATATTCATAAAAAACCTTTAGAAAAGGTTTACTTATTAGATTTATAAGTTGTTATTAGTTATTTAGTTACTTTTGCTCTGTACCTGGAATAGTATCTAAGTTCTTTATTTTATATATAGATTTAACTATAGATTTTACCCGATAATAGTATTCATACTAATACCGGCTCGTAACTAGTTAAAATAGTAATGAAATTACTTATTATTATAGATAATTATACCCCTAGTTCCGACATTTAATTCTATAGTAATAGAAGACCTCGTAGTAATAGTTGGGGAGAGTTTTATCGAGACTAAGGCTTAATATACGTAGCTAAAAGTAANTTAAACTTCTTAAAAATAGAATAAAATAGAGTACCTACTTCGAGATATAAAAGCTAGGTATTCTATAATCTATTACTCTTCTATAACTAAATAGTCTTTAGTATAACTTAGTAGCTAGAATTATAGTATACTATATTTTCATAATAATACCGAAACCTCCTTAAAATCTATATAGTTACCTATAAAAAGATAACTATAAGATAAGTATAGAGATATCTAGCTATAACTATTTTAACTAAAGCTATTAGTATATTAGACTAGGTTTTAATAATATTATTCCGAATACTATAATTAATAAGTAGTTTATAGATATTTAAAAAAAATCATCTAGCTATCCTACGAGCTACTACGCTAAACTAACGATATTAGAGACTAGGTATTAATTAGATAATACTTTAATATTAATACCCTATTATAATACTAGTTACTAGATACTTTAGAGTATTATAATACTATAATTATAGGGGTTTTAAAAGCTATCTAGCTATACTAGAAAT
>RYZW01001573.1:0-19399 GCA_004367215.1 Colletotrichum trifolii | reverse complement strand
TACTAATATAAAGGTTTTCTATTACTAATATAAGCTAACTTATAATTTCTATATAAATTTAGGAGGATTTAGCTTATTCTTATTAGTAAATAATCTTGATATATTAATTAAATATAGTTAACATATAAATAATACTTATGTAGATATAGATATTTCTAATATAACTATGTAACATTTAAAATTCCTATAATTATATTATTATAATATTCTAAAATATCTAGTACCTACTTGATGTAGTAGTTTAATATCTAGCTAGCTTTTACCGTTTTATAGCTGGAATAGTAACTTTGAATCCTGTAGCAGGTAAGTATAACTAGTANAATAGTAACTTTGAATCCTGTAGCAGGTAAGTATAACTAGTAGCTATATACTTTCTAGTTATATAAACTATATAATAACTACTACTAGCTATCAGCTCTTACTACTACTACTAGCTAACTACTAATAACTAGTAATTATTAATAACTAGCTACTAGCTAATAATAAGCGCTACTAGCTAGCTAGTATCTAGTATTACATGACTATAATCTTATAATGAGTAACTACGATAAATATAGGCCTATACTTTCCCTCTATAATATACTTTCCCTCTAGGGATATACCTTCTATATTTATTAGCTATCCTATTAACTAACTATATTATTACTATTTTAAATTTCCTCTATTTAAATAGTTCCTTAAAACTAGTATTACCTAGTAAGTATATAAAGTAAAAGCTAAGATAAGAGCTGACTATTAGGTATAGCTTCTTTTATAGGGTTCCTAAGAAGCATATAACTTTAAATAGATTAGAGACTTTTAATATAACTATAAAATATCTAGTAATTAGTATTATAATAAAAGATGATTATTAAAGTATTATCTAATTAATACCTAATCTCTAATATTATTAGTTCAGTATAATAACTTATACAATAACTAGATACTTTTCTGTTAAATATCTATAAACTATTTATTAATTATAGCATTCAGAATAATTTTATTAAAACATAATCTAATATACTAATAGCTTTATTTATAATAGTTATAACTAGATACTTCTATACTTACTCTATAATTATCTTTTTATAAATAGCTATATAGATTTCAAGGGAAATTTAGTTCTATTATAATAGTTATAGAAAAATAATAAATTATAGAATACCTAGCTTTTATATCTCAAAATAAATACTCTATCTATTCTATTTTTAAGAAATTTAAAAAGGTTCTTAACTTTATAACTTCAGTAGTTATTTTTAGCTATATATATTAAGCTTTAATTTTAATAAAGCTTTCTCTAATTATTATTACGAGGTTTTCTATTATTATGAAGTTAAATATTAGAACTAAGGGTATAATTATCTATAATAATAAGTAATTTCATTACTATTCTAACTAGTTATAAGCTACTATTAGTATACATCCTATTATTAAGTAAAGTTTATAGTTAAATCTATATATAAAGTAAAAAGCTTAGATACTATTCTAGGTATAGAGTAAAGATAACTAAATATTAGTTTATATTTAAACTATACTATAGTATTTATTTACTTTTATGTAGTTAGATTCCTAAGCTATTTCAAATTTTAGATCTATTGTATAATAAGTAAAAATGCTTCTAGCTTTAAAAATAGAGAACTTAATATTTTCAAATATCTGTAAAATAGTGTCTTTTTAAATAAACTATTTATTAAAATTAAGTAGATTAATTAGTTCTGAAATATCAAGATTTAATTCAATATTTAAATTAAAGTATTTATAGATATCTTAGCAAGTCATATGGGATTATAGTATCATATATCAATAGTTAGAATTAGAATTCCTAAATAGTTTTATTATTATACTAAAACTACTAGTAATTAAATATACTAATTGTAAATAGTTTATAGAAAAGACTAACATTATAAATTAAGAGAATAGCTTTCATATTTATTAGTTAAAAGTAGTTAAGAGGTTACTTTAATATTCCTAGGCTTATATCTATAATGAATTAATAACATAATATATAGTTTGGATATGAGTGATTAAAAGCTATAACTTACTTGAACTAGAGTAAAATACCTAATTTTATATAAATAGACTAGTTAGGCTTTATATAAGCTAGTATAGCTATATAGTAGACTTAGTACTATACTTGTTCTTATCATATTACAATATAATTATATTCTAAAATATAGTAAAGTTAATTTAAAGCTCTTAAGGCTATTTATATTAATAATTACTTTAATTATATTCTAGAATACCCTTTCTGTTAATATTCCTAATACCCTATTATATATAATTCTATAAGCTTTCTATAGATAAATAAAATATTACTTAATCTTACTAATATTATCATAGACTTTATTTGATATAAATTCAATCTCATTATTTACATTACTAACGTCTCTCTTGAATTCTTAATGGTAAGATTATTTCTTATCTTAGTAATAACTTTATCCAAGAGATTTTATAATATATAAGTTTAATATATCTTTAGTATATACTTCTATAGAAATATTCTTCAGAACTCTTATAGCTTTAAAATTATTAATATAACAACTATATATTATATAGACTTATTACTACTAAAGTATATAATATCAATAATATTTCCTCAAATAAACGTATAATTAATTATCTTCTAAGCTAGATTTAAATTGATATCACATTTTATTATTTGTTGATATTAATAATAACCCTTTGTAACTACTTTAATCTTATTAATAATTATCACTTTGCTTATTCTATTAAGAACATTATTTAACTTATAAATACTAGAAAAGCTAAACCTTTTATAGAATTATCATATTTCTATCTCTATAATAAAATCAATACCTTTATTATAAGAGTCTTTTAGACTGAAAAGTATAGATATCTATTATACTTTTACATGAATAATAATATTCCTTTCTACTTAAATTGATTATCAAACTTACGAAGACAAATCCATGATTTATTTATCTTAGAGAAGTTAAATGGAGATGGAATACTTATTAATATAATATTAATATTGATATTTCTAATTAATATAGAGATTTAAATCATACTAAGACTTATAAAATCTTATCTGTTCCTAAATCTTATATTTATCTTTAGAATACCTTATTAAAATGGATATTAGACAAAACTCTTAGAAGACTTTTCATTACTATGCATTTCCTATACATAATCTGCCTATTCCTATATCTAAAGAATACCCTTAAATATAACTTAAGAGAGCTTTAAAATTAAGAAAGTCTCTAATTTAATTAATATTGTAAAGTAGTAATAAATATAGTTCTAGAGAATTTCTATCAGTCTCTTAGAATGAATTATCTTAGTTTTTCTATCTATAAAAACAGAGTAAATTACTATAAAGTCTTCTCTTGAGATTCTTTTTATATTACTATATCATATTTTTATAGTCATGTCCATTAATATATTGTTATCAAAATAAGTAGCAATGTTTATTGTCAATTCTATATTAATAATAGACATCTTCTTAAACCATAATACTGCGACTCTATACTTCTTACTAACATCTTACTAATTGGTGTTCTGTCATTAGTTTCTACGATATTTAATATTTATTAAATGTATCTTTATCCTAAGATTTCTCATGAAGTAGCCTTGGAATATAAATATTATTTTATTAATATAGAAATTAGTATAATTACTAATAACTAAAGTATAAGCTATAGTGTTAGTCACTATATATATAGTTAGCAAGAAATCAATTATATATCATAATCTAATTATTCTTTAATTTGAATTATTATTATTAACTTCTGAAGATCTCTATAATTTATTCATACAGCCTATAAATCATTAGTTTTGCCTTATTACTAGCATTATAGAGAGTGTTTATTAGGTTATGTATTTAATGTATAATATCATCTATATTTTCTTATCAACCTTCTCCTATAAATCCCAGACATTTAAAGAAATATATTAAAATAGATTTACTTTAATTAGTATTATTTAAAGTATCTTAACTGTGTAAATATGATTATAACTATTAGTAAATGGGTCTTTAAACCTTTTTCTATAAAGTTTACAATATGTTTATATAGATTTCTTTTATAATATCTATTGTGAATTATTAAATTCCCTTATAATTTACCTTTATAAGAATAGACCCTTTAAAAGTATTAAATTTAGATATTTTGAAGACTTATTAATATTGTTTATTCTTTAGAAAGTTATTTCAAAGTACTCTTTAAGACGACTATAAATAGAAATATTCATAGACAAATACTTTACAATTTAAGTAGTCTTATAAATCATAAGTCTTAACTTCTACTTCAAAAATATTATATTGAATACTCCATTAACTAGGTCTCCTGACAATTAAAATACAAGTATTTTTTAGCAAATATCTTGATATTTAAAAGATATAAGTTTATTATAATATATATTCTAATTTAATAGTTTTCTAATATATTAAAACTCAATTAAGAGGCAAATATATATATATATATATATATATTATAAAATTGAATATTGCTATATATATTACATAGAGCTCTTTTCTAAGTAGTTCAAGTAGGGCGAAGCCTGTGGAAATAGTGCTGGTATCTGAGGTTTAACTAGCCTAAACTCTGCCTCTTGAGCGCGTTATTCCTGACAATATTCACCATTCAAAGCTCCATATCAACAGCCAGCAGCCTATTGCTAGGATATCCTGGACTTAATCACACTCAACCAACTGCTTGTAACAGGAACGGTAATGATGAGAAATTCAACAGCCTGTCCTTTTTGCGGGATGAATAGTGGCGGACAGTATGATATGATGATTGTAAGCACATTCCCATTGCCAGCAGGACTGCTGTCAGCCTGCTGACCTGTGGTCCAAGCACATTGGAATGTTCCATCCAGAACAAGAGTCAGCATCAACTTCAGTGAGGCTGCAGAGCCAGTATGCTGAGTGTCGCATTGAGGGATGTGAGGAGACACTGGCCTTGGCTGAGGCTGAACACCATGTCGACCTCCACACAGAGGAAGAATATGAAAGGATCATAGCTGTATCACACACTCAAGTGACTGCAGATGAAGAACAGAGCAGCAATACGACTCCCACTGCTGGGGCACAGTCGGTCAAACCTGTCGCATCTCTCCCCACCCCAGGCAACAGAAAAAAGGCTATCCAGGCATGGGGTCACAAGGTATCTATACCAATAGCAAGTAGGTCAGAAGGACTGGACAGTAAAAAACAACTTGGAGTAAGTCTTTCTCCAGCTGCTAGTACACCCTTCATCAAGAAACCTGTTTGATAGTTGCTAGAAAGCAGAGTTGGGAAAGTATGCCCACGAGCAGCATATGCCCCACTGGCTGGTTTCACTCCTTCACAGCGGTGGAGCGGTAACCAATGATGGTGAGAACCATCAACTCTCCACAATGTTCAATCGAAACTAACAGGAAACTAACTTGATGTTAGGGGTAATATCTGTTATTGAGCAACTTCTCCAGCAAAGTAGGTCAACAGAATATGCCTACTTGTGCCACCCAGCTGTTCAACATGTATCCAAGCTCAAAAAAGAAGGTATGTCTAATGCAATTGCGGCAGCTACCAGTGCATGTGCTCATGAAGAGTGAAGGGGGCTTCTGTGGCTACCGCAACATTCAGATGTTAGTGTCATACATCAATGGTGCAAATGCATATGGCAAGAACAGATTTCACGGGCGTCTGCCCACCATTTTTGAAATCCAGGAACAAATTGAAATTGCATGGGATAAGGGCATCAACGCTCAAGGTCGATTAGAGACTGGAGGAATCAAGGGGACTCGAAAGTATATTGGCACACCAGAGGTAGGAAACCACTCCCCTGTCCCAACCGTTCAACAAAATGACGTCTGACACAGACTTCACAACCAGGCACAAGCACTCTTTGTCAGTCATGAGATACCGTGAGTTATAATTACTTTTCTGGTACTCTAGTTTATTGACGTGGACCAGCTGCACAGCACAGGGATTCAAGGACCAAGAGCCAGGAAAGTCAGAGGCAAAAATGCTGATGGCAGTTGAAACCTACTTCAAGCAGGGAAGATACAGTCAACCTAGCAAGGTGACATGCACGACGCTCCCCCCCATCTACTTCCAGCACGCTGGTAATTTTGTCCCTGGCACGCAAGCCCCTTTCTTATAGCTGAATTACATGTAGGCCATTCATTGACAATCGTCGGCTTTGAGAAACAAAAGAATGGTCTCTTTAACCTCCTGGTCTTTGATCCCATGTTTCGAGACCCCCCAGCACTTGCTAGACTCATCGGCCAGACATTCAAGCATAAGTCAGCAGTTGCTGACGACTCACTCAAGCCATACCGACGTGGGCCAAAGTACCTATGCCGATACAGCGAGTTCGAAATCTTGAGGTATGTCATGGCACAAGGGTTTCAAACAGCCTCTTACATGTTATCAGACTTGATGTATCGCCGCCCGCCCCATCACAGAGTAATGAGTAGGACAAGGCAACACGGATTGCGTGTTAGCTGAGTGTCCTACAGTTTCTCTACCCCTCCAGACTTTTGCTGTTGTAAAAGCGCCGACATATGCCCTACTCAGCCTGTTGCATAGCAAACCAGTCTTGTAGTTTTCTCAACGCAACACCACGATGTGAGACTTTATTCTTCGCAGCCTTGTCCATCTCAGCATAGCTATTTACTGATCAGCAATGGTATCCAAGTTGGGCTTCCCATTATTACGTACGTCTTGCCCTCATATTCAAAGATGGCGTCCCAGCCTACTGCTTGTCAGCAAGTAATTCAACATATAATCTCGTAAATATTTACCAAAGTCTGCAGGCCCCCGGGCAGGCACAATCTTTCCCTAATTAGCATTAAGTAGCTGAAACCCCAAGAGTTTGCAGTGGTGAATGCTTGAACTCACACTGGTCCGTCCCTGGAACAAGACTGGCTCACGTCCGGGGCCAGGGGAGTAAGCGAACGTGCAGACCGCATCTGCAGACTTATCCTCATATGCAGCTAAGAGGTTGTTGAGACCTTGGTGACCAATGGACTGCATGAACCATTTACTACAAATCTTAGCTACTGAAAGGGACGACACCGTGGCAAGCAGGGTTAGAGCAACTCACATGTAAGGGCCAGGGAGATCGTTGAGAGCTTTGAAGCAGAGACAGGTGTCCTCAACTAGGACAGGGCCTTGTATCTATTGAAAGCAAAATTTGCATGAGTATTTGACGAGGCATAGAAAATACTGAGGGCTCCTACTGTCTCTGCGGCTTTGCGACACTTCGCTAAGGTGACTTCTTCGACGCTACCTTGGACCTCTTCTAGATCCACCGCCTTGCTCTGTACCTTAATGGTCGGTTCGAGGATCGCCTTCACTTCGCGTAGCTTGTTGGCGTTACCAGTGATAAAGTTGACAGTTGTTACTGACGCCATGTTCATAGATTTTGAGTTACTCAGCGAGATGCAGTCTTTTATGACTCTGCAGGCGACGCTCGACTTTGGCTGCTGACTATGAGAAAGTTAGTCCCTGCGACATGCACGCTGCATGTTCAATAACTGATAGGTGTGCATTCTTCTATAACGGGGCTGAGCGCCTCGGTGCAAGCATGCGCTCGCCAAGGTTAAGTCATTCCTCCAAAATCGCCTTCCTAGCTAGGTTCGTGATCAAGGTGCGGCCTTTTGCCGCAATGCGGCTTTTCAATCAGCCGACCCCCCTTGCCGCTGAGAGCCTACCTGCGTTATTCGTGCCCCAAACAGTACCCACGAATCTTCTTCCTGTGTTTGGAATTGTTCCGCATACATCTATAGATACTGATGCGAATTTCTAATGATAACTTGCTTTAAGTATCTTCACGTCTTAAGATAACTGATTCTCCTTCCATTGCTCCACCCATGTCTCAACCCTTGCGACGTTGGTTTCCATCTCGTCCGAGGTATTGCTCGTAAGCTCAACTATGATTTCCTCGTCAAAAGCGTCACGAGCCTCCTGAGAGAGAACCTCCATGATCTCCGAGTCAAGATTCTCTTGCAGTTTGGCATCTGGGTATTTCCTGTAACGTCAGGCATTGTCAGTAAGCTCGTACTGCCGATTTACTCGTCTCTCCTCTCGTCTGGCCCGGCTTGATCTTGTTTTTAGAGAATACACATGCATAGGCCTTACCGTGCAGTGAGCCGATCATAAAGGGTAGTCGAGTCCACACGGAGGACGACGACGAGATCTACCCAGCTCCTGGGGAAAAGATCGCATGCATGCCAGTCGATCAAGTATCCTCCATTTGCCACCTCATTCTCAATAGAATCGAGCAGCTGCAGATCAAACTGGTTAGCAAGCGTTCTTTCATTCGGCGTCGAATGTCATTGATATTCGTGCGACGGGTAGTGTGAGCAAAGACGTTCAGAGTTCTCTTTCCCTGTAAGCGGGAGGAACTTGGGTTGCTCAACTCTCACCTTATCCTCATCGACAATCCAGCTTTGAAAATCCTCATCCCAGCCTTCATGACATCCCCGATCTTTAACAATCTGGTTGACGGACAAGTGTTTCAACCCTGTTCGTCTGGCAAGCTCCTCACAGTGCGTGGTCTTGCCGACCCCAGGTGTCCCAGTGATAATGACGTTGGGTGACTTTCTCATCATGTTGGTGAAACAGACACTCTGGCATGGGCCGAAAGATTACCAGCAAAGGAGGCGGGGGAGTAGGGTATTACGGCCAGGGGCTTGAATGTCCGCCGTTCGATTTGAAATTAGCTCGCACTCAGCAACCGAAAAAAACTGCAGCATTCGCAGTGGGTGTGTGAACTCGCTACAGGTATATATGCAATTCACGAGGTTGCAATTGCGGCTTGTGTTTTCCCAGGGGGTAGAAATGTGGGCCAAATTTTTTCACGTGGTGTGCACGCAGTTATGGGGGCGTAGTCTGGGTCTGATGACAGCACTGACGTGCGCGGATACCTAAACAGACACCACAGTACGGCCGCATAATCTACCAATTCGTGTCGTCAAGAGCTCCCCCTGGTCGGGTACGGCGAGAGTTAAATCGGTTTACATGTACAGACTTGAAACGCCGGTTTCCGCTGAAACCTGATTGGGAACCTGAGCATATGGATGTGAGCTCGCGCGCGAGCCTTTTCCCCCCACCAACGATAAATCGACAATATCCTTCATGATACCGCAAGAGACAATACGTCTACAAATAAATATAGCTTCTTTCTACATTATCCATGCCTCACAGCAAGCTACCCGTTCTGGCTCATGACACGTAGGCCAATTGAGGACGCCAATCGAGTGTCACCCACTCGACTTTTTCATGCTAGTTGTCAACTTGGACGGGAAGGGCGGGGGGGAGGGGTTGTGATTGGCGCCGACATAGATGAGATGACGGTGCCATGGAACAACGCAACCAAGGCACCAAGCTTACTTCAAGCGGCCAACTCATTCTCTTCGACCTCAGGCAGGTCGCCGTGCGGCTCGAAGCCGTCTTCAGGACCATATTCCAGCTTTTCTTGCTGAGCAATAGCCTGCGCTGAGACGATCTCCGCAAGTCGCTTCAGACGCGGCGTTTGAAGCCCTGTGAAATAATGTTCTGTCAGCAATTGACACAATGATTACTATTGTTCCTTTGAGCGACGTACACGAAGGGGTGTAAGTCTCTAGAGCTGTGATGACCCTAGGTTCAGCGATTTCATACGGTCCGCTGTCATCCATGTCGACGGCCTGGAGGAGCAAGACATCGCTCTTCTCCGTTACGCGGGAGGCTACGGCCTTCATGATTTCGCCGTTGATGGGCTGCTCATAGTCTGCGACGAGATACTGGTTCAACAGTTTCTGTATCTGATTGGGAGAAAGCCTGCGTGTATCAACGTGGGTGAGCTGGGAGGGAGCCTATTGGGTTTGCGGTGTCACTCACATCCAGCAAATATCCTGAATAATCTCGATGTCGTTGAGTGTAGCCTTCTTAAGCTGAAGAAGCTTTGTTGCTTGCTATGCATATCGTCAGTCATGGACACCGACGCGTTTGTCAGAGGTAAATATACCATCAAGTGCTCAAGCTGCAGTGTGCCCTCAGGCATGTCATGGCTTTTGCACCACTCCTCGATACGGGTGATGTTGTAGTTGATCTGGAGACCACGCTTCCAGGAAAGGAAGTTGCGCCTCATCAAGAGGTCGTTGAAGGCAGTGACGCCGACCAGACGCAGTAGCTCCGTGATGGTCTGGGTAATGATGGAGTCCTCCAAGTAATAGGCCTTCATGGCGCGGAACACACTGTTCAGCAGACTAAGAAGGTTATCCATGCTGTAAGCGGGTGTCGAGTTGGACTGCAGGAGCTTGCCAAGAAAACGGCTGCTCTCGTTGGTTACGAATCCAGGGAGAGACTGGGACTCGATGATGGCTGGGATGATCATCTTGTGAAGTTTCTTCTTCAAGACTTTCATCCACGTGTGGTAGATGTTGAATTCTAAGCTCTCCAAGTCGTGCTTCACGATTTCTAGTAGGCGATCGTACTCGTAATTGTCAGTCTTCTGAGCCTCGTACCAGTCCTCAGCAAGGAACACAAAAGAGAGCATCTCGTGGACGTTAGAAAGCCAGAAAGCACCTGGGTTGATGGCTTCGTCGCCGTCATGCTGCATCACCTCTTGCTGAATCGACTGCATCACATTGGCAAGGAAGCGCTCCGACT
This sequence comes from Colletotrichum trifolii, assembly GCA_004367215.1. Taxonomy (NCBI): domain Eukaryota; kingdom Fungi; phylum Ascomycota; class Sordariomycetes; order Glomerellales; family Glomerellaceae; genus Colletotrichum; species Colletotrichum trifolii. The sequence continues at coordinate 8,817 of RYZW01001573.1, read as the reverse complement.
CTTTGACAAAGCCATTGTTCCACATCTCCGACGTAACCAGGTTGATCAGATACGAGGGGAAGAGGACCTCCTTATCTGATGGCGGAGGATTGGTGTTAGGGGAGGGAATTTTGAGGTTGCGAATGAGCCCCATAGTAACCTCCTCGTTGAGACCGTCCTCATCGGCGAGGAGCGTCTCCAACTCGAGCTCGATATTGTCGACGCTCGGCATGAAGCCAGAGCCTTGAAGGTTCTGCCTCATGGCGGTGCTGGTGACTGCCATGGAGACGGGTCGTGGGTTGTAGGCAGCACTAAAACGGTCTACCTCGCGGGGCTCGGCCCCCGCGCTTCGACGCTTCGGCTTCTTGGAAGAAACAAGATTGATGAGGCCAGAAGCAGCCGATGGTTGAGCTTGCACGGGGGCGCCGTTGGTGCTCTCACCGTTGGTAGGTGCAAGCCTTCTTGCCAGTTCTAGCTGGTCCTGAAGCTCTGCAAGTTGCTGGCGGAGAGATAGCTTCTCACTCTCAATCTGCGCGCTCTGTTGACGAACCGTCTCTAGCTCAGTACTTGTAGAGCGCAGCGACTCCCTCAGCTCTCGTTCTTCCTCCTGCATTCTTTTGATGTTGGACGTGGACTCCTCGAAACTCTGTTGGAGCTTCTTCATCTCGTCCTCCATGGCCTGCAGCCTGGCAACGGCTATGCTGCCTTGGTTTGCCTCGGTCTGAAGCTCTTTCGTCCGTGCCTCAAGTGCGTTGTGGCGGTTTTTCCATGCCTTGATCTGGCCCTCGTAACTCTCCACCTGCGAGACCAGGTTTTTATTCTGAGCTTTCATGGACCCAAGAGATTGTGTCAACTCCACAACTTTGTTCTCAAGCTTATACGAAATCTGCTTCAGGTCTCGTGCCTCCTCGCGGGTCTTCTTGTACTCGCGACGGGCAGTCTTGCCGCGCCATAGACTCTGGATCAAGGTGACCTTCTTCCTGTACTGCCTCCACGCAAGTACCTGGCGACGAGATCGCCAGACGCGCTGTATAAGTATGGCTGCATTACCTACACGGGTCTCCATGATTTCTTTTCTTCGGAGGTAACCTTTGGCCGCCGCTTGCGCCAGGACGACATCGTTCCTGATGCGTAGGTACTCTTTTCTCTGCCTTTGACCACGCCAGACTCGCTGGATTGTGGTTGCTGCCTTGACAGTCCTAAACTCTTGGGCCCGCTTCCGGGCGATGAATGCTCTCGTCGCGGACTGAAAAGTGACCACCGCATCGCGGGCCTCGAGGTAGCGACGCCGATAGAACTTGGCTCGGAGATTTTTCTGAATAAGAATTGCGCAGTCGTTGAGACGGCTTGTGCGGAGGTTCTCAAGGAACGCAAGCATGCCAGCGCGGAAGAAGATTTTGGTGAGGCCGAGCTGGTATTTGTCGGTACCCTTGCCGGAGCTCGTGCCCAGGGCCTTGGAAAGAATTGCGTTGGCCATTTCGCGAATTTCCGCAGTCCACTGATCCGAGTGAACGAGCATGTAGTAGCGCAGAGCAAACTCCTCGTATGTCCATCGAGTAGGATAGCCGGCGCAACTTATGCGAACGGTCTCGAGAACACCACAAGCTCGGAGTTGACTGAGAACCATGGGCCCTTCGAACTTCCAGGACTCCTTTGCCTCGTTCGGCTTGATACACCGAATGTAATGAACATCTGTATTGTTGATTGTGTTCATGAGCTCAATCAGGGAGGAACGGAAAATGCCGCCCAGTGTTGGCTTCCTGTTGACAGCCACGCCAATTTTCCTACCACCGGCTGGTCTGACGGAACTGGATGAGGCAGAGGCCAGATCCTTTTCTCTTACAGCTGATGCAGCGTCCAGGACATTTCGGAGAAAGGTGTTAGTCGTCGCTCGAAGAACCGCCATGTGCTCGTCCGGCACGGTATCGCGGTTCTTCTCAATAAATCCTTCCGATTCGTATGTGACGTCCACAGCATAATGACACACAGTGAAGGCGGACTTCCCAAACCTCGGCTTCTTGTAGAACTTGTGCTTGTCGCTTCCGTATTGGTGGTGCAGTTTCGTTACGAACTGCTCGTCAGAGCCCATGGGCAATCGTGACTCTTCGTCGAGCAAAGACAAAATGCCGAGCTTGCCCTCAATCAGGTCAATGGCTGGCTGGTTGTCCGAAAATTCGATGAAAGTCCAGTCAATCTGTTCTCGGAGATACTCCTCTTGCTCTAATTTGAAAACATGCTGATTGAATTCTTGTTGCAGCTTTTCGTTGGCGTAGTTGATACAGAACTGCTCGAATGAGTTCTTGGCAAAATGTTCAAAACCGTAGATATCGAGGACGCCGATGAACGACGTAACGCGATTGAGCACTTCCTCAGTCGCCAAGCTCATGTTAATGATCTCTACGAGCCAGTCGAAAAGACTGGAATAGATGAACTTGGCCACGGAATCTCGCACAACAATAGCCTGAGCTTGTGTCAAGTTCGACGTGATCTTCTCGCCCCTTGTCACCAGCTGCTTTTTGACAATCCACTTTGCGAATTCAGCTCCGTTGACACCCAAAATGGAAGAGGCCAACACCAGAGACGGCTCCGTTGGCGCGAGAACGCTGTCGTTGCGCGACGCTCCAATCTTCACATTTCCGAGATGAAGGAGGCCGGCAAGAAGCTTAAAGATCTCCGTCTGTTGCGCCTCGCTAACGCCAATTGTCTTCAGAGAGCCCTTGGTTGCCTCAAATTCGGACTTGTCATCGACGCCGTCAATGGTGGGGCAGTTCCCCTGGTTCAAGTACTCGAACTCTTCGATGGGGAGGAGACTGAGCTCCTGACGCTCCTTGTCCGAAGCGCCGGCGACTAACTGATAGAAGATGTGGTAGTTGCGCTCTTTGAGTGGCTGGAAGACGAGCCTGGATCGCTCTAGCAGGTACGTGCGGATCTTCGCACCTATGATATTGGTCTTTTCGTCGAACATGATCTCGATATATTTGCCGAAACGTGAGGAATTGTCATTGCGCGTCGTCTTTGCGTTTCCGAAGGCTTCCATGATGGGGTTCGTGGCGAGTATCTGCTCTTCCGTCTCGCTCATAGCTTCAACGCCCTTTTTGGACCGCGTGCCCGGATTATCGGGGGATTCTCTTGTCGCGAAGTAGCGCATGATGTACTTGGCACTGACTGTCTTGCCAGCACCAGACTCACCGGAGACAACGACGGTCTGGTTTTTTCCGCTTCGTACCATGTCGCTAGGCGACGTCAGCCGGCGCAAAAAGCGCCTCTCACAGTGCAAAAAGAGGGCTGGCAAGTCGACTCACATGAATGCCTCTTCCGCGATAGCGAATAAGTGGGGGGCTTGTGTTGCCCTTTGCTTCCCGGCGTAAACCTGGACCATGCCAGGAACATAGAGAGAATCTACTCTGGCAAATGGATTTGCCGCTATCAGGACAATACCGCTATACGTGTAGATTTCCTTCTGCGCATATCTGAGTCGGATAGCCTGCAGGACTGTTAGGGAGAAAATGGGTTAGCACGAGGATCCAGGCCATAGCGCGCGTAGGCAGGTGACATTACCAGCAGGCTCGTTAAGATGGGACAGATTCGTGAGGTCGTCGCTAGCCTCGAGCATCGTCGGGTTCATCAATGGGGGCAAGGAGGAATCGCCGTTTTGGAGGGCTGCGGCAGTGACCTCTATAGTCTTCTCCTATTTGGCGGTCAGCGCTGAACGGGGGACGTGAGTTGTGAAGAAAGACCGATAAAGGCCGGGGAAAATGCGTGCCTCTCCGCTTTCAAGCTTGAAGACCAGCTTGACCTTGTTGCCCTCCTCTGTCTTGTTGACGACTTCGGACGCGACCCAGCCCTCGGTGGCATCGGGCTGCCACGCCCTCGTCCCAACATCGTAATTCTGCGACATTGAAGGGTTGATGGCTATCGGTTGGGTAGGGCGACTGTGTGTTGTTCAGAGAGGAAGAGAGCACGAGAAACTAGTAATCCCAGATGAGGCGGATGGAGAAGGCCAGGATTACGGGCGGGAGCTCGAAGCTATGCGAGGGATTCATGAGTATGCAAAAAAGGCAGGAGTCGCGGGATTTCAGCGCAGGTTGTACCCGATGATTTTCGTTGCTTTGTCGATGACCGAAGGTAGAGGGCGTCGAGGCGTCGAAGCAAAACGAAGCGTGGGAGGAGAGGAGAGGATAGGGGGAGAGGAGTGATGAGAGAATGCTGGGAGAGCTGAGTAGCGATAGAGACTAGATTTCGACGGGAGGATGAGTAACGGGCTTGAACGTATCGGAAAGATGTCCAAAGCCTAAGTCGGTTGAACAGAATGCGAAGAGACGCGTGATCCCGGTCGACTCGATTAGCAGCAAGAGGAGGAAGCAAGCAAACTAGACAACTTTTTGGAGTTCGAACGGACAGGGGCTCCAGGCGAGAAGGCCAGGTGAGGAATGGCCAGGGGACAGTATCAAAAAGGAGCGAGCGCAAGCCGAGACGATTTATTAGCTAAGATTAGCATTGTAAGAAGAGCAAGGTAGTATTGCTATGTCCCAACTTCCAGTTAGGAGCCTTTTCAGAATAGTAGTGCTTATGATCTATTTGCATTGAAATAGTTAACTAACTTGAAGTATCTAAGAAGTTATATTCTATAGATACTCAAATGCTTTTACTTTATATATACAAAATAGTAACTAAGCTTCTAATTGTATATTTAGTTATAATAAATATTTAGTTTACTTGACAATAGTAGGTATAGTAGTAATAATATAAGACTAGTTTACTTAATATAGTAATTACTTGGTTTATACTTTTATATATCTATAATATTATAATGATAAATTATATATTGGAAAAAAACTCTTATATACTTCAATATATTATATTATAAGTATAAATAAGTATATAAGAAGATAATCTAAAAAATACTATAGGAAGATGTAATTTATTTGTAATAGTAATATGTAATATATATTTGCAATATAGTATATATGATTTCTTAAGACTTTACTAGGAAATTATTAGAATATTTAAACTGAAAACTATAATATATTTTACTTCTATAGAAATAGAATATTAAAGAGATTCCTAACTTCTAATAAGTTCTAGTATAGAGATTTGTGGAAAGATATTATAAGTTTAATAGAAAAAGATAATAAGGTTATTATTAGTTTATCCAGTAATAATGATCGTATACTATACGTGATCTCGTCGTATAAGTATAAAATAGTTCTAGTATTCATGATTATTATTACTATATTATATAGCTATATATATAACTATATAAAGTTCTAGATTTATAGTATAGTAGTTATTTACTAATTATTATAGTACTAGGCTATAGCTAGTAGTAGGTATTACTAGTAGGGTATAGAGTGTATATAGCTATATATACTATATATATATAGAAATATACGGCTATATATACTATATATATATATAGAGGTATATATACTATATATAGTAGTATATACTATATAGTATAGTATTACTAATACTAGCAACTTTTTCTTCTTACTATATACATTATTATATATATACCGTATACGTACAGAAGTATACACGCCTTAGGCGTTAATATATACTTTATAGTATAGTATTACTAATACTAGTAACTTTTTCTTTTTACTATATATTTTATACCTATCTATTTATATATAAGAACTAGTACTAAAGATACTATACATATATACTAAAGACAATATTAAAATAGTATTAAAAATAAGTATAAAATAGCGTTGAGAATAATCTGTTTACCTTTTACCTAATAATATCTAAATACACCTTTATCTACTCTATTTAAGTAACTTATCTCTCTATTTAAATAGTTATATAGTTTAAATTATTTAGTATCTTAAAAGTATAATTTAGAGTACTTTTTTCAAAAATATTAGTAATTTTATTATTTCTATTAATTTACTGGATTTGGTAGAACTTATAGTATTTATATAACTACCTCAATACTATAATATTGATTATTAAGTATTTCTCTTTAGTAATACTAAGTTGTATGAGATATTTATAAAATAAGTATAAATTAGTATATATAATAGTTAAGATGTAGGGAAAATCTTAGTATTTAAAGATCTTCTTAAATAATATTACTATGATATAAGTAAAGTCTATACTAGTTACTATAGTATAAGTCTCTAAATTAAATATATTCCTAGTAATTCTTTTATTTTTAATAGAAGAATAGTATATAAAATTACTATAAAGGTTAAACTAGCTATTACTAGTTACTATTTTTTAGCTTAGGATTATTATAAATCCTAGTTAAAATAAGAAGTTAGTATTATTAGTAAAAGAATTATTAATAAGAATAAAGAGATATATTTTAGAGAAATTAAGTAGTATAAAGTTAGACCTATAGTTAAGATACTTAATTTATTACTTAAAATATTTATTAAGAATAGTAATATTATTAATAGAAAGTTCTTATTCTTATATAGTACATAAAAAGTTCAATAATACTTCAGGTTAGTATATTAAAGTGAGATATATTTTATATATATAATTTTTAATATATATTTTCCTAAATACTTCAAATATAGTATATAGATTAAAGAGTATTAGCTTTTACTTTTAGTATTTTTAGTATAAGTTAAAGGTATTACTATTAAGGTTTAAGATATTTCTATTAAATATAAGAAAAGTAATCTCTATAAAGGTAGTTTTAGGCTTTAATTCAAATAAGGCTTTTTAGAGCTTTTTATTTTCCTAGTATAAAAAAGTAGTATTAGAGAAACTAAAAGTATTATTTACTTATATATTTATAAAACTAAAATTCCTATTAGTAAAATATAAGATAAAGAAGTATAAGTTATATATTAATATCTTCTTTTTTAACTATTCTTTATAATACTTAGAATAAGTTGCTTATTACTAAGTATTAGTTTTAGCGAATTATATAATAGTTCAATAATAGTTATTATAAATCCTAGAACATACTACTTTTTAAATTAGAAAAGTAAATAAGCTATAATATACCTCGTAAGCTCTATTTTTGCTTAAATATAGGTTTAAGTAGTATTTTAAAGTAATATTATCATATTTTTATACTAGAAGAAAACTAAAATAATAGTTAAAATTAACTACTAGCTATTCTATTGAAGTATTAGTAATGATATCAATATTTTAAATTTATTATTATTACTTAAACTTTAGATTATAAAACGCAACTTCTTATATACTTTATTTGCATTTTTATTCTCAATCTTATTAATAATATATAATTCAAGATACTTATAACGTTTATAGAAGATAAGGTTAAACTAGATAATCTCGATAATATTATTAGTAATGATTTGTAGTTATGTTAAAGGTCTCTAATGTATTTAAAATCACATGCTTCTCGGGAATCCTATAAAGGAAGCTATACCTAATAGTTAGCTTTTACTTTAGCTCTTACTTTATATACCTTATAGGTCATACTAGGATTAAGAAACTATTAAATAGAGAGAACCTTAAATAGTAATAATATAGTTAGTTAATCTAATAGCTAATAAATATAGGAGGTATATATTTAAAAGGAAAGTATAAGCCTATATCTATTATAATTACTCTTTAAAAGATCGTAATTACGTAATACTAGATACTAGCTAGCCAGTAATACTTATTACTAGCTATTAATAGTTACTAGCTATTAATAGCTAGTAGTAGGAGCTACTAACTAGTAATAGTTACTATATAGTTCATATAACTAGCAGGAATACTAGTTATAGTTACCTGCTATAGGATTCGAACCTACTATTCTCACTATATTAGTAAAAGCTAGCTAAATGTTGAACTACTACGTCAAGCGGGATTTATTAGTAATAATACTTTTAATTTCTTATTTAATTAATTCCTCGAATAATAAACCTAGTATTATAATAATACTTTTTTTATAGAAAGTAAAAGAGAAAGTTATATCTAACTATTCTTTAGCTATAAAGTATTCTATAAAATAAAGTTTATATTTAAATATTTAAGCTGAAGTGGTAACTATGAGAAGTTTTAGAAATGTAATTATTCCTAGTAATATATTAGGCATATTACTAATTATATAGAAAATAGGGGATTATTATTACTAATAGTAATAGAGTTACTATTATATATAATAATAGTATCGTATAGTATCTAGTAAGTATTCTAGGGTTCTATAAAGATAACTACACATAAAATTAGGGTATTACTATAGGAATATATATTTCTATATAGTATTAAATTTCTAGTAATAATATTAGGGAAGTAATTAGGATAATGTTCTCTTAGTTGTATATATATAGTAGTATTACTATTAATAATATTTATTTTAATAAGAATATTTAGTCGTCTTTAAAGTATAGTTTTATAGCTATTATTCAAAACTCTTAAAGGTTTTAAGGGAGTTCGAGAATATATATCTTATTATAGGTAATAATAAGGCGAAATAAGTTTTATTAACTTTATTTCTCTTAATATATATATATATAAGAGACTAAAGTAAGAAGGTTATTATATATAAGATATTAATATTACGGGTTATGTTTAGCTAGTTGACTCTAGCTTTGCCTGAGTCCTGATAACTATACTTAAGAAGTTAGGTACTAGTAAGCTACTAGTAAGCCCCTAGTACTACTTTTAAGTAGATTTTTTATACTTTTCGCGAGAATTTTACTTTTATTCCTTAGTTCTAAATAAATAGTATTTATATTCCTTATAACTAAATTATAGTTTAGGTTTAGTTTTTTATATATTTAGAATTTAGATTTATCCCCTATATAAGTAATACTAAGTTAAGTATAGCTTTTTACTAGTTAAGAAAAAATACTAATTAGTAAAATACTATTCTTAAATATAAGAGATATTAAGTTAAGTATAGTTTTTTATTAAATAAAA
>RYZW01001571.1:8521-19404 GCA_004367215.1 Colletotrichum trifolii | reverse complement strand
ATAATTAAAATAAAACTTCTTAATTTAGAATATACCTAAAAAAACTATAATACTAAAAAGACTATTTCGAGATATTAAGTTTCACCTAGGAAATATTTAGAAACTCTATTATAATAACTACTAGATAATTAAACTAGTAATCTTAAATAGTAAATACCTATTAACTAAACTTTAATATATAGATTTTTAATAGATATAGTTTTACTAAGAATACTTAAAAAGAAGTTTTAAAGTTATCTATATACTTATAGAAATAATACTAGTAGATAAATTTATAAAGAATCTAACTTAAGTAAAGTTTAAATAATTCAAAGTATTTCTTAACTTTATAGATCTATAAATAATACTTTCTAGCCTAGCTAAAATAATAGAACAAACTACCTAAAACTATTCCTCTATCTACTTAAATAGTATATATAATTAATTTAATATAATCCCTATTCTTAATAGAAAGTTTTCGTAGTATTAATATAGAAAATAATAATACGTTAGAACTCCTCTAATTATTTAGGGGGAATACAACCTTTAAAATAAACCTTTATTTAGCTTAGTACTAAAAACTTAAACTCTAAACTCTAAATAAATAAATAGAATATAGTAATAAATATATAGAAATTAATATTATAACTCCTAAAAAGAAAATAAACTTAAGCTTAAGCTAAAAATAATTATCTAAAACTAGAAATATAACTATATCTATAACTTCTAACTACTCTAGGAACTAGCTAAAAGACTCTAAATATACTAGGAACTAGCTAATATATAAAAGTCTACTAACTAGGGAACCTATCTCTATTACTAAAAAACTAGGGATATAACTACTTAAAACTAGTTAAAATAATAGTATAAACTAGAAAGCTTAAGCTAACTAGGGGGGTAGTATAAACTAAAAAACTTAAATTAGTTAGGATACCTAAATTAGAGAAAATTATTTAGTAATAAGTATTCTAGTAATAAATTCTAGTTTATTTCTATTCTTAATAAAATTAACTTTAAAGCTTTTCTATTATATTAATTATAACTCGAAGTAAATAAACTTCTTTATAATATTAATCTTCTTACTCTTTAATTAAAAATAATTAGACTTAAATAAAAAATCTTAAGTTAAAATACTTACCTTATTAGTATTAAAGATCTTAAGAACTTCTAAATAACTCTTAAATACCTTATAAATATAATTTAAAACTAAAATAAAAATATTTCTTAACCTATTCTTATACTAATAATATTAGTTAAAAGCTAAATCTTACTTACTAATATTAATAATATAAAAATAAAAACTATATAAGAAAATAAAGCTAAAATAATATTTTATATAAAAGATAATTTATACTAATTATAAATCTCTAAAAACTTTTATTTAGAATAAGTATTCTTTATAATTTTCTACTAATTCTTCTTTTTTAGAAAGGGTAGATTTTATAGGATTTTTCTTTAAAGTAGTAACTTTAAAACTAAACTTAGTAAGTTATTATTTAGTAACCTCTAGCTAATATTTAAGATTATTAATCTTTAACGAAACTTCTTAATTTCTAATCTAAGAAGATTTATATATTATATTAGTAGTTATTTTTATATATTTCTTAAGTAATTTAGTTATTTCCTTAGTATCTTTATTATCATTTTCTACTTTATTATTATCGCTAATAAGCTTAGGTGCTTCTTTTTCTTCTTAGGGGTTTCTAGCTAGGTTATTTTCCTTATTATTAGAAAGAAACTTTAAAGCAGGTATTTTTCTTAAGTAACCTCAAAATTACTTTAACCTAGTAATAATATTAAGATTCTTAATTAAAATAGCTCCCCTTTTTATAGTACTACTTAGCTTAGGTATCTTGAAGAATTCAGGGAATAGTAATAGATATTCTAATAAGTTAAGAAACTCTTTAAAATATAAATAAATAAATAATTTTAAGTAAAATAATTTACTTCTATACTAATTCGGGAAGCTTAAATTACTAATATGGTAGATTTCCTCAATAATATTAAGTTAAGCTTAGATTTTCAAAATAAAGTATTCTTAGATAAGATTACTAAAGATAATAAATATATTAATAGAGAGAGAAGAATAAAAGAAAAAGTAGAAATTGAATTTCTTAAATAAAACGAAATTACCTAAGAATTATTGAATAAAATAAATTTCCTAAATAGAATATAGAAAAATATTTTAAATTTATAACTTATTATCTTTATTAGGTAAATAAAAGTGAAAAATACTTAAAGTAATTTCGAATAGTAATTCTTAGTTATTTTTTAAATTAGGGTTAAAGAGAAATTACTCTAATTTAGAAATATAGTTAGTAAATATTAGTATTAGATAATTAATAGAAGAAAATATTAAATACTTCAAAAGATTGCTAGTAATATTATATTAGTTCTCGGGTTTAATAATATCTCCTTTAATAGGCTTAAAAGATTTTTCTTATAATTAGAATATTAATAATAACTAATATATATTATTATACTTAAAACTAATATATAGAATTTATATTACTAGAAATATATTACTTATAATTAAACAGGTAATTATTAAAAGTATTAGTATAGAAGAGAAGAAAGAAATCTAATAAGTTAAAAATTAATAATTAATTTATTTATAGTATATATAAAGATTAGATTACTAGTAATTTTAGAAAGAGTTAACTAATTACCTTTATTAATATATAATAAGGATAATTAGATATATAATAGATTATAATAATTTTGTTAATTTCTTTTATTCAAGTACTAGAAGATCTATTTTAAGAACTATTTACCCTATTTTATTTATTTAGTATATTAGTTAAGTAATATAAAAGTATCTCTAGTAGTTCTACTACTAAGGGGGTATATAAGAATATATATAATACTAAAGCTACTATATAACTCTACTAGCTACTATTTAACTCTAGTAGCTTATATAAAATATAACTATTCCATTTAATTTCTATTTAAGTATATTTAGATGCTTTACTCTAGTTAGAAAAAAACATACTTTTCAATAACCTACTTTTAGACTAGATACTATATTATTTATTTATTACATTTAAATAATAGATTTAGTATTATAATAATACTTTATTTATAGAAAGTAAGGGAAAAAGCTATATCCAACTATGTTTTAGCTATAAAATATATTATAAATTAAGATTTATATTTGAATATTTAAACTAGAATAATAATGATTATTGTTCTTAGAAATATATCTATTTTTAGTAATATATTAGGGATATTATTAATTATTTAGGGAACTAGAAAATTATTATCTCTAATAGTAGTAGAATTACTATTATGTACAATAATAGTATTTTATAATATCTAGTAAGTATTCTAGGGTTTTATAGGTATAACTATAGATAGAATTAGAGTATTACTATATAAATATATATTTCTATATAGTATTAGATTTCTAGTAGTAGTATCAATACCATAACTAGGGTAATCTTTATTAGTACTTTCAACTAGTAGTATTATTAGCTGTATACCTAGTAATATTACTATAAATAGTAATTATCTTAGTAAGAATAGTTAGTTATCTTTAAAGTATAGTTTTATAGTTATTATTTGAAACTCTTAACAGGTTTAAAGGAATTTAAAAATATCCATCTTATTACAGGTAGTAATAAGGCGAAACGAACTTTACTAACTTTATTTCTCTTACTATATATATATATATATAAGAAACTAAAATAAAAAAGCTATTACATACAAGATATCAAAGCTATTATATATTACTAATGTAGTATTAATAGTATATTTAATATAAGTATAGTAAACCTCTTCTATTACTTTATATATAGTATAAGCCTGAGTAATAATATCTAGGGAAGAAATAGAGTTATCTATACAGTATAAATATATACTAAAAATAAGTAGTATAAGTTTAAGGTTATTTAAGCTATTATTATGATTAATTACTTTATATACTACCTAGAAAAATACTTCTTAAGTTATTATAGGGATTCTATTATAATAAATCTTATATACCTAGTAGAGGAAAGTATAGTAATATTCGATGTTGCTAATATTATTCTATACCTCGATTAGTATTATTCAGATTATTAATCTTATAGTTTTTGTTTTTGATCTGAGTTCTTAAAATCAAAATATTATTCCTGTATTAGTAGTAATAAAATCTAGAAAGCTCTACTAAGAGTTAATCTAGAATACTTTAAAGGTTTCTTATATTACTTTTATTAAAATACTTAGTAAAAAGTAAATAGTATTAAATACTATAGTAGTATTAATAATTTAGAGTATAAAGTAACTATTGAGGTAAGTAATATTAATCATAACCTTAAAGTTAAACTTGATATTATCCTAAATAGAGAAATACAAATGGGAAGGAGTAGTACTATAGATCTAGTACTAGTAGTATTACTATTTAAGAGCCTCGAGGGTATAGTATTTAACTAGATATCCCACTTTAGTAAGGATATTATAGAAGTATACTATAATTAGGTATTTGAATTAGTAGTAGAGTTTTTATATTTTTAATTCTATAAAATATATAGAGGTAAGTGTTTTCTTTTTATTAAGGAATATCTATAGATATTTCTATTTTTAAATAATACGTATGATTTTTTTATTTTAAAAAAACTAGTTATATATATTATTAAACATTATTCTTAAGTAATTTATATCTACGTGGTAAAGTCAAAAAAAGGTATCATATAGTATTATATAAAATATAATAATATTAAGTAGTATAGAAATATTAATTATTCTAGGTATTATAATTAAAGTAATACTACTAAAGTAAATTATAACTAGTTTGCTTTATAGAAATATAAAAATTATAGAAAAGTTAACTATTTACTTAAAAGCTATACTTTAGGGGTACTTAGTAGTTAAGAAACTAGTAGTATTGAAGTTAGGTAAAATCTCTTGAAAGATAATAGTTAAGTAATAGCTTTTAAGTATAAAAGTATATATAGGGGTTATATCTATATTCTTAGTAATTTCGCTATTAAAAGTATTTACTTTAGTAAAAGTATAAAGTACTACTTAATCTTAGAAGATTCTAGCAATTTTACTCCTATCTAACATAGTAAACCATTGACTAAAAATAATACGAAGAATATTTTAAGGGAGATAGGGGGAATATAATCCTTAAAATTATATTATATCTAGTACTAGGTAATAAACTCTTTATATTTATTATCTCTTAGGGGTATTTAGAAGTTATTATTAAAGCTTGAATATCTTTATATTTAGCGAGGAAAGCTCAGTATACTACTATAAAATATATTCTTAGATTACTAGTTAATTTATACTTATTATACTAAGTATACTATTCTTCGAGGGTATAATTTATAAACTAATAACTTGTTTTATTAAATATATAGTATTTTCTATTAATATAAGTATATATAGAGAGTAGGGGAAAGTAATATCTGCTTTAGGGTAGTTAGGGGTAACTATATATATAGCTATAACTTTGAATATTACTACGAGGTATATTATATATATAGTTAGTCTAAAACTATTCTTTAGGTATAAAAGTATTATTTCTATTATTTTAAAAGTTGATTAATTCTTAGAATATTATAGTATTACTTATAACTAAATATAACTAGTTATAGAAATTCTAGGAAATTAATATAGAGCTAAAAAGCGCTAACTAGTATTCTAGTATACTATAGTATATACTAATAAGCTAGTTATAGAAAGCTTTATTAGCATATTAATTAGCCCTAAATACTGTCTGGAAATTTAGAAATTTTATAATAAGTATCTTAAATACTTCTTTTTTACTCTAGTTAGGGTTCTTAGCGATTATACTTTTAAGAATAGTATTTTACTAGTTAGAGAAGTAAATCTAATAAATTGTATTATTTTTAGAATACTCTCAAATATATATAACTATTTAATCAAATTATAGGTTTTAACTAAAGTATATAAAGTATTTAAAGTAAAAACTAAAAGCTTAATTCTTTAGTATAATAAAGAAAATATCAACTTATATATAATATAGAATACTAAGTTTAAAGTAGTAATTATAGAAAGTATAAACTTTAGTCTTAAGAATAATTATAGAAACCTCTACTATACTTTATACTTTTATTATATAACTTGATAAAGTTTAAAGTATATTTCGTAAATAAGTTTTTAAATAGAGGAGTAGAAGAAAAGTAGAGGGGATATTTTGACTACTAAAATCACTACATATTACTATTATCTTAATATATCTTTTACTAATAAGAAAACTCTTTATTCTACTACCCCAAGATTAGTAGTCTTACTAGTAGTAGTAGAGGTTTTATATTATATAGAAGTAGTAGTGGGGGCTAGGTACTTTATATAAGATTTTTAAATATTAACTAGGCTTTAACTATAGGCATTACTATTTTAATCTTAGATTTAGTATTATAGAGAGGTATCTCTAGCTTTTAATCTACTTCGAAAAAGTTATTAAACTAATTAGAATAGTATTTAAAGTTAGTCTTAAAGTTTAAGATATACTTCATTATATTATTAAACTCTATGAAAGTTTAATAGTTGAAAGTTTCTTATTGAGCGAATTAGTATAATATAACATGAATCTTCTCGTTTTTTATATTAACTTTAACTCTATGGTTAATAAAGTATTCCTAAAAGTAGTAGATTATATATTTATCAATAAGTTACTTTATTACTATAAGTTATTCATCGAAATCTATTTTAAGGTAATTAAAGAGCTTATGGTTAAAGATCTTTAGGAAATAATATTAATAGATATGAAATACTATATAAGTAGTAATAGTTTTAGTATTTACTTCTATGAAGTTATTATAGGTAATTTTAAAACGTTTTCTAAATAGATCTATATTAATATATAGTTTAAGCTTTTCTAGGATTAAGTAGTTACTATTTAAAGCTACCTAAACTATTACTATACTGAAACTTAACCTAAGGTTTAATTTAGAGTATAGTTTAGATATATTAATAAGGGAGTATAGGGTTTTTTAAAAAAAGATTTTTAAGAAAAGATAGCGGTTTTCAAGATACTATGTAGGTCTCTTAAGTATAGAAATATAGGATATTATAAATCTTATATATTACGAGGGTTTAGTAATACTCTAAAAAGGTTATTATATTCATTGAATACTTTCTAGTTAGGATTAAAAAGTATTATTCAAGTTTATTCTTTTAGTATCTCGTAAAGTAAAGTTAATATATAAATTAGAGGTTTTTTCATAAAAGATTCAAGTAAGGAGGAATATTTCTAAAGTATCTAAGTTAATATTTATAATCTTTTATTTTATATAAACCTCAAGTAAGGGGTTTATAATTACTTCTTCTAGTATAAAAGCTTTACTAATCTATAGTATAGTAGTAATAGATTAGTTAACTACTAATTAGTATGAGTTTACTTAGCAGGGGATAATTATATATTATATATAATCTTATTATATAAGTATAAAAAGATTCTAGTATTTATTAGTATTGTTACTATATTATATAGCTATATATATAAGTATATAAAGCTCTAGATTTATAGTACAATAGTTACTTACTAATTATTATTATACGAAACTATAGCTAGTAATAGGAATTACTAGTAAAGTATAGGGGTATATAGTTATATATACTATTTATATATAGAAGTATATATACTATATATAGTAGCATATACTATATAATATAGTATTACTAATATAAATATATATAGCTATATAAAACTCTAGATTTATAATCTAGTATTAGTTTATCTATAAAAGATAATTATATACTATATATAATATTGTTATATTAGTATGAAAAGGTTTTAGTATTCGTTATTATTATTGTTATATTATATAGTTATACGTATGGCTATATAAGCTTCTAGATCTATCGTATAGTAATTACTTACTAACTATTATAGTACTAAACTATAGCTAGTAATAGGTATTACGAGTAAGGTATAGAGAATATATAGTAATATATACCTTATATATATAGAGGTATATAGCTACGTATACTATATTTATATAGGGATATACGTATTATATATAGTAGCGTATACTATACAGTATAGTATGGCTAATATATAGTAATTACTTATTGATTATTATAATATTAAGCTATAATTAGTAATTAGTACTACTAATAAAATATAGAAA
Organism: Colletotrichum trifolii; assembly: GCA_004367215.1. NCBI lineage: Eukaryota > Fungi > Ascomycota > Sordariomycetes > Glomerellales > Glomerellaceae > Colletotrichum > Colletotrichum trifolii. The sequence continues at coordinate 11,341 of RYZW01001571.1, read as the reverse complement.
TATATAATTATATATTTTAAGAATATATAGAAATATATAATTACATATACTATATATATATAACTATATATACTGTATATATATATATAAATATATATATTATGTATAATAATATGTATTATATAATATAGTATGGCTAATAATATTTTATTTTGAATAACTAATAGGAATTCCTAAAAAGAAATTCTAGAATTCAAAGTACTATAAATATTTAATAATTAACATAAATACTTTTCTATTATAAACTTTAACTTTAATAATAATATTAGTTAAGTATTCTTAAAATTTAAAAAATCAAATAAATATTAAATTATCTTCAGTTATTTTTACTCTATATCTAGAATAGTATCTAAGCTTTTATCCCTATATATAGATTTAACTATATATTTTACTTGATAATAGTAGAAGACTTTATAGTAATAGTCTATATAGAGAAAGCTTTATTAAGACTAAGGTTTAATATATATAGCTAAAAGTAACTACTAAGGTCATAAGGTTAAGAAATTTTATAAATCTCTTAAGAATAGAATAAAATAGAATACTAAGAGCTAGGTATTTTATAATCTATTATTTTTCCGTGTTTATTTAATAGAACTAAAATCTCCTCGAAATCTATATAGCTATTTATAAAAAAAAGAACTATAGAATAGATATAAAGATATCTAGCTATAACTATTATAACTAAAGCTATTACTTTATTAAAATAAGCTTTAATAAAATTATCGTAAATACTATAATTAATACATAATTTATAGATATTTAGAAGATAATTATCTAGCTAACCTATAACCTACTATACTACGCTAATAGTATCGGGGACTAGGTATCGATTAAGTTATACTTTGATAAGAATATACTACTATAATACTAGTTACTAGATATTTTAGAATATTATAGTAATGTGATTATAGAGGTTTTAAAAGCTATTTAGTTATACTAGGAGTATCTATATTTATGCGAGTATTATTTATAAGTTAACTATTAGGTCTAATTAATATATTAATATTATTTGTTAATAACAGTAGGGTAAGTTTTACTATACTTATATAGAGATTATAAGTTAGTTTATATTAGTAGTATAGAACTTTTATATTAGTAATATAAAGTCTTGTCTTAGGGGTAAGTAAAGGTTAATCTAGAGGATATTAAAGTCGCGGATATTAAGGTTATAATGAATATTTTGATAGAATACTTATAGTTAGTAGTAATTAAATATCTTAAGATATTTAAATTGTATATAGTTGTGAGGGTATAAAGGTATAAGAGTATAAGAGTATAAGAGTATAAGAGTATAAGAGTATAAGAGTATAAAAGTATAAGGTTATTATAGAGAGAGTTATTACTTATTAGTTATCTACGAAAAGGTTAATATAGGGTAGGTATACTAGTTATAGCTATGAGCAGTTTAGCTCTAGATTAACTAGAGGCTAGTTATAATAGTTAGTAGGGGGGGTAGGAGGGCTAAAGTAATATTTTAGGGGGTAATATATCTACTAATAGTCGTAGTAGGGAGCGAGCTATTAGCTTTTCCTATATTAAATTATATAACATATTTTCTAAATTTATTTAATTATGTATTAAATTTATTATTTTATATAGATAAGTTTTATGAATTAATATTACTTTAAATTATAAGTATAATATATAAAATATAATAAATTAGATTACTTATAAAAATTATTAGGGGAGGGGCTAATAGCTCGCTCTCTACTACGACTATTAGTAGACATATTACCCCCTAAAGTATAACTTCAGCCCTCCTACCCCCCCTACTAACTATTATAGCTAGCCCCTAGTTAATCTAGCACTAAACCCCTCATAGCTATAGTAGCTAGTATACCTACCCCGTATTAACCTTTTTAATAATAAATAACCGATAACTCCTTCTATAATAACCTCATACCCTTACACCTTTATAGCTATACATAATTCGAATATCTCGAGACATTCAATTACTACTAACTATAAATACTCTATATAAATATTTATTATAATTTTAATATGCGTAACCTTAATATCCCCACTAAGTTTTACTTATCCCTAAAATAAGACTTTATACTACTAATATAAAAGTTCTTTACTACTAATATAAGCTAACTTATAATCTCTATATAATTATAATAAGATTTAGTTTACTCTTATTAGTAAATAATTTAAATATATTCAGTATAACTAAGATATAAATAATACTCATATAAATATAGATATTTCTAGTATAGCTAGATAGTTTTTAAAACCCTTATAATTATAGTATTATAATATTCTAAAGTATCTAGTAATTAATATTATAATAGGGTATTAATATTAAAGTATTATCTAATTAATACTTAGTCGCTAATATTATTAGCTTAGTATAGTAGCTTATAAGATAGCTAGATAATTTTCTTTTAAATATCTATAAACTACTTTTTAATTATAGTATTTAGAATATTTGTATGAAAAGTTAGTCTCATATACTAATAGTTTTAGTTATAATAGTTATAGCTAGATATTTCTCTATTTATCTTATAGTAATCCTTTTATAGATAGCTATATAGATTTCGAAGAGATTTTAGTTCTATTATAAAAGTTATAGAAAAGCGATAGATTACGGAATACTCAGCTTTTATATCTTAAAATAAGTATTCTATTTTATTCCATTTTTAAGAAGTTTAAAAAGGTTCTTAACCCTATAACTTTATAACTTTAGTAATTACTTTTAGCTATATATATTAAGCCTTAGCTAGTTTTAATAAAGCTCTCCCTATATAGATTATTACTACGAGGTCTTCTATTATTATAAGGTTAAATATTAGAACTAGGGGTATAATTATCTATAAT
>RYZW01001569.1:0-19439 GCA_004367215.1 Colletotrichum trifolii | reverse complement strand
TAGGGGTTATAGTTATACTGTAAGGCTATAGATGTTATATATTATTATAGTAATGGAGTAGTGGGGTAGCGGGGAGTATATTATAGACTTAAGCCTTAAGGTTTATATAAGATATTACTATTAGAGTTCTATATAACTACTATTTTTATAGTTTAGTAAAGAGTTTTTACTTTAGGTATAAACTTTTTAAGTTTATTATAATATTGTTAAGGTATTACTAAAGCACCTCTCGTAGCTAGCTTCTAATATCTAGGAAACTTTTTAGGAATTTCAAAATATATCTATTAGTAGTATTAGGAGTATTATTACTAAAGGGTTAGTAATTAAATATTATAGGGAAACTAAAAACCCCCTAGTAAAAAGATTATACTTTTAAGAGTATTTCTTTTATGAAATATATAGTAAATTAGGCTATATTATAGTTACTTATTACTATAATGAATTCTATATATTTTACTAGAGATTAAGCTACCCTATAAAAGTTTACTATGAATGTTTTACTGAAAGCTTAAAGAATCCCTAGAGTTAGGTAAAGTTTAGGGCTATATAGTATAGAAAAAGTGCTTTAGAAGGTAAGTAGTTTACTAGTATAATTACTATAAATATTTTGCTAAAAGTTTACTAGAGGGTTTCTAGAGTTATATGAAGTTTAGGGTTATATAATATAGTAAAAATACCTTATAAAAGTTTATTATAAGTATTTTGTAGAGTACTTCGCTAAAGGGTCTCTAGAGCTATAATAAGCCTAGGGCTATAATATAATAAGAAAACTTAGAAAAGCTTACTAGTAAACGTATACTAATATTTTAGTAGCCTAATTAGTTATGAGAAGTCCTATATACCTGATTAGTAATAGGAAGTTTTACGGAAGTATTACTAATATAGGAAGGGGTTAGATACTTTAGGTTTAGCTTTAAAGATCCTGGTTAATATACTAGAAACCTTGTAGGTTAATATACTTATGGGAAGTACTATTATTTAATATAGTAATAGGAACCTTATACGTTAATATATATATAGGATAAACGACCCTTATACGTTAATATATATATAGGATAACTCTTATATGTTAATATACGTATAGGAAAAATCCTTTTATTATTAATTGCTAAATAGTTGGTAAATAACTAGTAAAGCTATTCTCTTAAACAAAAAAAGTAGCTATGTAGTATCTATAGGCCTTAGGGCCTAAAGCTTATAGAGGGGGGGATAGTTATAAAGATATACCCTATAGCTTATATAGAAAGCTAGGATAGCTAGGATTAGATTACTATATATATATAGATTACGTAATATAGTAGCCTTAGGTTATTATAGGATAAAAGCCCTCTTATAGCTACTACTAGTTAGCTTACCGAATTAAAGTTTTATAACCTATAGAGACCTATTTTACTATTACTCTTTCTTTTACTAGGCTTTTAGCTAATACCCTTATATCTTACTATATAGAAAAAGATATAATTATATAAGTTATAAACTTCTATAACTACTTTAGTATTATAGATAATCTATATTTCCAAAATATTACTTTAATATACTATAAAATACTTTAATTCCTAAGATTTAAGTATTTTACTATAAAAGTAATAATTAAGATATAGTTTTAAAAGTACTAAGATATTATATATAAAACTCGAGTAATTAATTATACTTTTTCTATTATTAGAATACTTTAGATTTATAATGTTATAATTTTACTAGCTTTCTTACTAATTAAGTCTTATATATAAAGTTATATACTTATAATCTATAACTATTTAAATTTAATATTCCTAGATAAAATTATCTTAGCTAGTATAAAAGCTATATAGTATTTCTCTAAGGTTCTCTAGTATAGTAAAATAAGCTATAATACTTTTAATATCTTAATAGAAACCCCTATTAATACTCTAAATATTTAAAATAATAGGAAATAATTCTAAAATTTAGATAAACCCCTATACTTTCTAAAATATAAGCTAAACTACTTATTAATATATTGTGATGAATAAATAATATAGTATATAGTCTAAAAGTAAGTTATTGAAAGGTATATCTTCTTCTAACTAGAGTAAAGTATCTAAATACGTTTAAATAAAACAGTAAATATCTTATATAAGCTATTAGAGTCGAATAGTAGCTAGTAGAGTCGTATAGTAGCTTTAGTACTATATATATTCTCATATATCCCCCTAATAGTAAAGTTACTAGAGATACTTTTATATTATTTAACTAATATACTAAATAAATAAAATAGGGTAAATAGTTCCTAAAATAGATCTTCTAGTACCTAAATAAAAGAAACTAATAAAATTATTATAATCTATCGCATATTTAACCATCTTTATTAAGTATTAACAAGAATAATCAGTTAGCCCCTTTTAACATTACTAATAATCTAATCTTTATATATATTATAAATAAATTATTTATCAATTTTTAATTTACTAGATTTCTTTCTTCTCCTCTATACTAATATTTTCAAAAGTTACTTTCTTATTTATAAGAAATATTTTTCTAATAATATAATATCTATATATTAGCTTAAAACGTAATAATCTATATTAGTTATTACTAATATTCTAACTATAGAAAAAACTTCTTAAGATTATTAAGTATAATACTATTATACTTATTCCTAAATAATATAATATTACTAGTAATTTTCTAAAATACCTAATATCTTACTCTATTAATTATTTAGTACTTATATTTACTAGCTATATTTTCAATTAGAGTAGTTATTCCTTAATCCTAGTTTAAAAAGAAATTAAGATTTATAGTTTAAAGTTATTTCAAGTATTTTCTTCTCTTATTTACCTAATAAAGATAATAAATCATAAACCCGAAATACTCTTCTATATTCCTTTTAAAAAATTTTCTTTATTTAGTAGTTCTTATTTAATTACTTCTTATTTAAGATATTTAATTATTATTTCTTTCCTTATACTTCTCTTTCTATTTAAGTTTTTATTTTCTTTAGTAATTTTATCCGAGAATATTTAATTTCTAAGATTTAAGCTTAAATTAATTCTATTAATAAGTAATATTTTATTAATATTTTAAACTTCTTAAATTAGTATAAGGGTTAGTTAATTTAACTAAGATTATTTATTTAGTTATATTTCGAAAACTTTCCTAATTTACCTAAATACTTATTACTAATCCCCAAATATATTAAAATACTAAAATTAAATAATATTATAAAGAAGAATACTACTTTATCTAAAGATCCTACTACTAATATTAGTTTAAAATATTTTTATAGCTATTTGAGGAAAACTATTACTCTAAAACCTTTTTCTAATAATAAGGAAAATAATTTAACTAGAAACCCCTAAGAAAAATAAGAAGTACCTAAGCTTATTAGTAATAATAATAAAATAGAAGATAATAATAAAAATCCCGAGGAAATAGCTAAACTACCTAAGAAATATATTTAGTTACTTTTACTCTATACCTAGAATAGTAGCTAAGCTCTTCACTTTATATATAGATTTAACTATAAATTTTACCCGATAGCAGCATTCGTGCTAATACTGGCTCGCAACTAGTTAAAACAGTAATGAAATTACCTATTATTGTGGACAATTATGCCCCCAGTTCTGATATTCAACCCTATAGCAGTAGAAAACCTCATAGTAATAGTCTATACGGGGAAAGCCTTATCGAGACCAGGGCTTAATATATATAGCTAAAAGTAACTACTAAGGTTATAGGGTTGAGAACCTTTATAAACCTCTTAAAGATAGAATAAAATAGAATACTAAAAGCTAGGTGTTCTGTGATCTATCGCTTTTCTATATTTTTTATAATAGAACTGAAATCTCCTCGAAATCTATATAGCTACTTGTAAAAAAAGAAGTATAGAATAGGTACAGAAATATCCAGCCACGACTATTATAACTAAGGCTATTACTTTATTAAAATAAGCTTTAATAAAATCATCCCAAGCACTATAATTAACAAACAACCTATAGATATTTAAAAGAAGATTATCTAGCTAACCTATAACCTACTATACTAAGCTAATAATATCGGGGACCAGGTATTAANTTATCCTATAAGTTACTATACTAAGCTAATAATATTAGTAACTAGGTATTAATTAGATAATACTTTAATATTAATATTTTATTATAATACTAGTTATTAAATACTTTAGAGTATTATAATATTATAATTATAGGGGTTTAAAAAGTTATCTAGTTATACTAGAAATATCTATATTTATATAAGTATTATTCGTATATTAGTTATATTTAATTAATATATTAAAATCGTTTATTAATAAGAATAAGTTAAGTCTTATTATACTTATATAGAGATTATAAGTTAGCTTATATTAGTAGTAGAGAATTTTTATATTAGTAGTATAAAGTTTTATCTTAGGGGTAAGTAAAGTTTAGTAGGGATATTAAAGTTATAGATATTAAAGTTATAATAAATATTTAAATAGAATACTTATAGTTAGTAGTAATTAAATATCTCGAGATATTTGAATTATGCGTAGCTATAAGGGTATAAGGGTGTAAGGGTATGAGGTTATTATGGAAGGAGTTGTTAGTTATTTGTTATTGAAAAGGTTAACGCGAGGCGGGTATACTAGCTACTATAGCCGCGAGGGGTTTAGCCCCGGATTAACTAGGGGCTAGCTACAATAGTTAGTAGGGGGGGTAAGAAGGCTGAAGTTATACTTTAGGAGGTAATATATCTACTAATAGTCGTAGTAGAGAGCAAACCATTAGCTCCTCTTCCTAAGAAATATATAAAAATAACTATTAATATAATATATAAATCTTCTTAGATTAGAAACTAAAAAATTTTATTAAAGATTAATAATCTTATATATTAGCTAGAAGCTACTAAACGATAACTTACTAAACCTAGTCCTAAAGCTACTATTCTAAAAAGAACCTTTATAAAATCTATTTTTTCTAAAAAAAAAAATAAGTAGAGGATTATAAAAAATACTTATTCTAAATAAAAGTTTTTAGAAATTCATAACTAGTATAAACTATCCCCTATACTAAGTATTACTCTAGTTTTATCTTCTCGCGTAGTTTTTATTTTTATACTATTAATATTAATAAATAAAACTTAATTTCTAACTAATACTACTAGTATAAGAATAAATTAAGAAATACCTATATCCTAGTTTTGGATTATACCTATAAAGTATTTAAAAGCTACTTAAAAGCTCTAAAGATCCCTAATATTAATAAAATAAGTATTTTAACTTAAGATTTTTTATTTAAATCTAACTAATTTTAATTAAAAAGTAAAAAGATTAATATTATAAAGAAACTTACCTACTTTAAGTTATAATTAATATAATAGAAAAACTTCGAGGTTAATTTTATTAAAATAGAAATAAGCTAGAATCCGCTACTAGAATACCTATTACTAAACAATCTTCTCTAGTTTAGGTATCTTAACTAGTTCAAGCTCTTTAGTTTATATTACTTCTTTAGCTAGCTTAAGCTCCCTAGTTTATACTATTACCCTAGTTAATTTTAAATAGCTATATTTCTAGTTTTTTAGTAATAGAAATAAGTTCCCTAATTAGTAAACTTTTTATACTTTAGCTAGTTTATAGTATATTTAGAATTCTTTAGTTAATTCCTAGAATAATTAGAAATTATAGATATAGTTATATATCTAGTTTTAGATAGCTATTTTTAGTTTAGGTTTAGGTTCCCTTTCCCCTTATAAGATATAGTATTAATTTCTATATACTTATTACTATATCTTACTTATTTATTTAAAACTTAGAATTTAAGTTTTTAGTACTAAACTAGATAAAGGCTTATTTTAAAGGTTTCATTCCCCTTAAATAATTAGAAGAATTCTAATATATTCTTACTTTCTATATTAATACTATAAAAACTTTCTATTAAAAATAAAAATTAATTTAAATTACTTATTTATATTATTTAAATAGATAGGGAAATAGTTTTAAGTAATTTTATTTATTATTTTAGTTAATCCTAAGAATATTATTTATAGATCTATAAAGTTAAGAAGTATTCTAAATTATTTAAACTTCGCTTAAGTTAGATTCTTTATAAATCTATTTACTAGTATTATATTTATAAATATATAAATTATTTCAAAACTATTTCTTAAGTATTCCTAGTAAAGTTATTTCTATTAAATATTTATATATCAAAATCTAGTAAATAAATATTTACTATTTAAAATTACTAGTTTAATTATCTAGTAATTATTATAATAAATTCTCTAAATATCTTTTAAATTAAATTTCATATCTCGAAATAGTCTCTTTAATACTATAATTTCTTTTAAAGTATATTCTAGGCTAAGAAGTTCTATTTTAATTATCAATATAGTTATAATACTCTATTAAGTAACTTTCTATTAGATTAGTTTTCTAAATAGAGAAATAATATAGCTATAATTTAATGTTTAAGTCTTTTTATAATCTATAAATAAAATATCTCTAGTAATTAAGAAGGTTTAAAATATCTTATTGATATTCCCTAAGTTTCTAAATTATAGTACTAGGAATCTTATCCTATAGAAATATTAAATTATATAGTTTATAGTATTTATATATATTTAAGAAAGATTTATAAGGTATTTTAAAAGTAGAAAATATATAAATAAAATATCTAGTTATATTATAATAGAAGTATAAAGAATTAAACTAATTTTTATCTAGTATTTATAAATCTCTTTTAGTATAGCTTTACTAGGATTTACTATAAAAGTTACTATTAGAAGTAGTATTATTAGAATTAAGTTATAGTTAAGATTAAAATACTTAGCGATTTTAGTAATATATATATTATAAACTAAATAAATCTTATAATATTTATAATCCTAAACTACTTAAATTCCTAGGAAATATTTAATAGTATTTTATTTTTTAAGTTTATAAGTATTCTTAATATTTTTAATAATCTTAAGAATTTCTTTTTTAGCTAACTTATAATATATAAGAAGAATATTATCTATATAGAATAGGAGAAAAATAGTTCAACTCTTATTTTTAAATAAATAAAACTTCTCTAGGTATAACTTAAGTCTTAATAATTTAAAAGTAATATAAAAAGTCTTATATTAAAAAATAAATATATCTTAAAGTTTATAAAAAATATATTTAAATTTAGTATAATACCCCGCGACTTTAAACTTATCTAGTAGCTTAATAGTTATTAGAGGTTTATTAAGATCCCTTATAGTATTAAGAAATATATTAATAATATTAAACTAGTAGATTTCGAGGTTAAACTATACTATAATTATTATAATTATCTGAAATATTCGAATAACTAAAATTACTATATATATAATTTATAATAAATCAACTAGTTATATATCCCTATATATATAAATCCTCGCTTTATACTATTCTAGAAAACTATTTATATCTATCTTATAAATAAAAACTTATTTAAGAAGAAAAAGCTTATTTCTAGTATCTTAGTAATCTATTTCTCGCTAAATACCTTTCTCTTTTAACTTTATAATTTTAACTTTTACTATTTCAATAAAAAATATTTATAATAGTTCTAATAAGTTAATAATATCTTTCTAAATCTTTAGAAGTACTACTAATTAATTGAAATATATTTAAATCTTAGTAGAAAGATTTTTCTTCTTTAATATTATATTTTAAATTATAAAGAAAACTATTAAAAAGTTAAAACTAGTTTTATCTAGCCCCTACTACTAATTAAATAAATAAATACTAGCAAAACTATCCTATTTATACTTAATAAAATATAAAATATTACTATTATATTCTTTTAAAAATACTATATAATTACTAATAGTAATCTCTAGCTCTAATTAATACTATTATTTATTCTTATATTATTAACCTAATTCCTAAATAGTTAAAAATCCTAATTTGAATTATTAAAATCTAGAGTTATATTTTAGTCTATTCTGAATTAGCTAAATTAAAATCCTAAAGTAATTATTTCTATTCTTAGTTAAAATAGGTATTTTTCCTTAGCTAGCTAGATTTTTTATTTTAAGTATACTATCTAGTTTTCTAATTATTAGTATATTTCCTAAATTCTAATTTTTTCTTAGGAATATTATATCTAGTTATTTTTAATTAGAAACCTAAACTAGTTTTATTAGTTTAGGTATTAGCTCAAATATTATTAAACTTCTCTTACAAATCTTAGGAACTAATTCTAAACTTAGTTTAATATTTTAGGTTACTTCTAGTATTAATAAGATAACTAGTAGAAGAGAGGTTTCTTTACTAGGTATTTTTACTATTCTAAAATCTCTAAATATCTTAAGAATAAAATCCTCTTCTTTTTTAGTAATTAACTTAACTAATAGTTTTATAATCTCTTTTATAAATACTTTATATAAGTTTTACTTCGAATAAAATCTTATTTTATTAAATTTAATATTTTAGGTAATAATAATCCTCTAAAAAATAGGGATCTAGATCTTATATAAGTTATAAGTATTTAGAATATAGTTTACTAGGTATTTAATATATTTCTTTAATTTAATTTTAAATAATGTTTTTAAAATACTTTATTTATAATATTTCTTAAATAGGTATACTTAATAACTATAAATATAAATCTATCTCTAGTAAAGTTATAAATCTTAATAAAAACTTAGAGTATACTCTAGTATTTACTAATAAAAGTACTACTTATACTAAGATTCTTTAACTTTATATAGTAATTTCTAGTTTTTTTGAATATTTAGAAATATATTATAAAGTATAGCTATTACTTAAATTAACTCTACTTATAATTTAAATAATAATCCTATAGTTTCTCGTATTTTTATATTTTAGGTAATTAGTTCTTTTCTAGTATACTTACTTATTCTAACTAATTCTTTAATATAAGAAAAAAATAGCTCGAGATTAATCCTTTATTCTATTACTTATCTCTAGTAACCAGTTTCTCTATTAATCACTATTACTACTTTCTTAATATCTTATTACATCTTATAAATTAAAAAACTTCTCTATCTCTTTACTTATCTTTTAAATATTAATAATACTTAAAAGACTGAAATATAGGTTCTATTAAGTAATATAAATAAAAAGAGAAAGTTTAAAAATTTATTTTTAATAATAAGAACTTAGGAGTTACTTATATATACCCTAGGGAAATCGAATAGATCCTAAATAATATAATAAAATAGGCGAATTAAGTATAACTTTAAAGTTTATCTAGAAATAACCTATTAAGAATAAACTATTATATAGTAAGAGTAGTCTAATTATTTTAGTTTTATAATTCTTACCTTTTAAGTATTAAAGACTAAATACTTAAGAGTAATCTATCCTAAGTATCCTATTTAAAAATATTATATATAAGTATTATTAGATTTTAGTTCTAAGAGAACTATTTTAAAGTATAGTTAAGAGAATAGAATACTTAATAATTCCGAGATAATACTAGAGATACTTGAATAGACTATAAAATAGTTTAAAATAGGTTTATATTCGAGGAAAATAAAATTATATTTTCTAAGTAATTATTTTATAATAATAAAGTATTTAATTAGGCTAAACCTAAGAATATAATCTAGTCCTATATATTAGATTTTGGTTTTATTAAGAAGTAGAGTTTCTGAGATAATATTAGTATAGAAATTTTGAATATAAATAATATTATCTAATATTAAATTAAGCGTATTCTTCTTTTTTAGACTATTAAAGATATTTTTAATAATTTTCTTATTTTATTTAATTATAAGAAAGTTAGCTAAATTATATTAAACTAAATCTATTCTTTTATTAAATTTAAAAGATGTTTTCTTAAAGAAATCTATTAAATTAGTAATATAAACTACTTTATAGCTATTAAAGATAATATTCTTTAAAAGTATATAAGGTTTTTAAATAGTTAAGAAAGCTCCTAGGGGAATTTTGGATACTTTTTTAAGGAGAGTAGGATTAATACTAATATATATTAAGTTAGAGGGGTAGTTATTACTAGATTTACTAGTTAAGAGAACTAATTTAGCTTTTATAGTATTTAAAAGAAGTTCTTTAGCTTTACTAGTATATATTTTAGTATTTAATTAACTTTTTTTAGCTAGTTTCTATTATAGAGTATAAAGTTTAGAGTTATTAACTTTATTTATAATATTATTTTAAATAGAAATAGATATTTAAATATTAGGGAATCTAGTATATAAGCTAGTAATAGTATACTTAATATATTTATAGTTTTCTAGAGGGTATAAATAGCTCTTATAATTATATAAGTATTTTAGTTTAGTTTAAGTTATATCTAACTATCCTGCAAAAGTAGCTAAGATAACTAGTATTCTATTATAGCTTATTAGTAAACTCTCTTTAGTATAAGATAAAATAATAAAGATTTCTTTATATATAGCTAAAGTTTTAATTTTAAGGTTTAGAGTCTTTCTTAAAATAATATCCTAATATTAAGTTATAGTTTAACTAGGCAAAATATATTAAATACATATTTAAAATTACTTTTTAATTATAAGAATTCCCTAGATTTCTAGGATATTATATATAACTACTTAGAAGTAAATAGTATATTACTTATTATACTATACTAGACTAGAGATATTCCAATTAGTTTTCTCGAGGATTTTCTTATATTTAATTCTAACTTATTATTATATAACTAAATTATTCTAGGTATATTAATATTTTAGAACTTTTAGGAGAACTTAAAAGGATATATTATTTTTATTAAGAAGTTTTATTTAAATAGGTATTAGAAAGTTATTATTAATAGTAATATTAATCTATATCTAAATTATATTATAATATTTCTTAGTCTTTTTATAGTTAGATTCTTAAACTATCTAAAGTTTAAGATTTATTAAATAGTAATTAAAAACCCCTTAAATAATAAATATATAGGGGATAATATTTTTAGTTTTCTTTTAAGTAATATTCTCTTATTTAAGCTATTTATTAAATTTGAGTAATTTAAGTATTTTTGAGATATTAAGGATAAGTTTAGTATCTAGATTAATATATTACTATATATCTTAGCTAGTTATATCGAAGTAAAATATAATATATTAATAGTTAAAATTAGAACTATTAGATAACTTAATTATTATATTAAGGTTATTAATAGTTAAATATATTATTTTTAAGTAGTAAGTTAAAGAACTAATAAGATAGATTAAAAAAGATTTCTTTTATATTTATTAATTATAAATAGTTTAGAAATAATTAAATATAACTAGGTTTATAATTATAATAAATAAATAATATAATATATAGTCTGAAAATAGGTTATTAAAGAGTATATCTTTTTCTAACTAGAGTAAAATATCTAAATATACTTAAATAGAATAGTAAATATCTTATATAAACTACTAGAGTTAAATAGTAGCTAGTAGAGTTGCACGGTAGCTTTGGTACTATACGTATTCTTATATATATTATTAGTATATATATTCCTCATTAATTTATAAGAACTAGGTATTAAATACTTTAATTAAAAAGAGAATTAAGTAGTTACTTATCTTAGATCTAGACCTTTCGAGAAAAACTTAGAATCTTAAATAATAATAATTATATAGTTAGTTTTCTAGCTAGATTAGCTACAATACTATATAGTAAGTATATTATAAAGAGGGAGTTTAGTAATATTTTTCCTAAGATGCTTTTATCTTTAATTTAAATATTTTAACTTATATTTTCTAAGATATAAATAACTTTATTATTTGTCGAGGAATTCTTATAAGAAACTATATTTAGTATAGTATAAAGCTTAGATTAATTACAAATTATAGAAATACTAAGACTTTTATTGAAATTATAGAAAACAAATAAGTTAAATTATATTTCTGCAATATTGGTTTCTATATTACTTTCTTTTTATTTAGTTACTTTTACTCTATACCTAGAATAGCATCTAAGCTCTTCACTCTATATATAGATTTAACTATAAATTTTACCTAATAATAGTATTTATACTCATACTAGCTCGTAACTAGTTAAAATCGTAATAAATTTACTTACTACTGTAGATAATTATACTCCTAGTTCTAATATTTAACTTTACAGTAGTAGAAGATTTTATAGTAATAATTAGAGAGAGCTTTAACTAAGCTAGGGTTTAGCATATATAGTTAAAAGTAACTATTAAGGTTATAAGGTTAAGAGTTTTTATGAATTTCCTAAAGATAGAATAAAATAAAGTATTAAGAGTTAGGTATTCTATAATCTATTATTTTTCTATATCTATATTTTTATAATAGAACTGAAATCTCCTCGAAATCTATATAGCTACTTATAAAAAAGGAAGTATAAAATAAGTATAGAAATATCCAGTTATAACTATTATAACTAAAACTATTACTTTATTAAAATAGGTTTTAGAAAAATTATCCTAAATATTATAATTAATAAGTAGTCTATAGATATTTAAAAGAAGATTATCTAGTTAATATATAACTTACTATATTAAACTAATAATGTTAGAGATTAAATATTAATTAGGTAATACTTTAATATTGATATATTATTATAATACTAGTTATTCAATATTTTAGAGTATTATAGTAATTTAATTATAGAGGTTTTAAAAACTATCTAGTTATACTAGAAATATTTATATTTATACGAGTATTATTTATAAATTAGCTATATTTAATTAATATATTAAAATTATTTACTAATAAGAGTAAACTAAGTCTTACTATACTTATATAGAGATTATAAGTTAGTTTATATTAGTAGTAGAGAACTTTTATATTAGTAGTATAAAGTCTTATCTTAGGGGTAAATAGGGTTTAGTCTATAATAGAAATATTAAAGTCGTGGATATTAAAGTTATAATAAATATTTCAATAGAGTACTTGTAGTTAGTAGTAATTGAATATCTCTAGATATTCGAATTATACGTAGTTGTAAGGGTATGAGGTTATTGTGGAAGGAATTATTAGTTGTTTATTATTTGTAAAAAGATTAATATAAAGTAGGTATACTAGCTACTATAGCTGCGAGGGGTTTAGCTTTAGATTAACTAGAGGCTAGCTATAGTAGTTAGTGGGGGGATAGGAAGGCTGAAGTTGTATTTTAGGGGGTAATATATCTACTAATAGTTATAATAGAAAGTAAGCTATCAGTCCCTCCTTTCTATATTACTTTCATTATAAGTTTTATCTCTTTTCAGTAATTATAAAAATAAAGCTACCAATAGGATACTAAGATAGATAACTTATTATATTTATAGAAGAGTAATTATTCTAAAATTATAACTATCAATATTTAATATAACTAGTAAATCTTTAAATATTATATATTTCGTACGAGAGCAATTATTATAGTAATATAATTAGTATAATATAAGTTTTTTCCTAGATATTACTAATCTTAGGAATATATTATAGATACTATTTAAAAACCCCTAAAAAGTAATAAATAGCTTTAGTACTAATACTAAAAATAACTTAATAGAGAGTTTCTAAACTACTTTATCTTAGCTATATAAAATATTTAGATTACTAATAGTTAATTAAAATATAATAACTATTAGTTTATTTAGGGGGTATATAAAGTATATAATATTACTAAAGCTAAATAAAAGATTCGTTATATAGAATATAAGAGTATTTTATATATTACTTCTAGGGAATATACTACTTTTAAATTCTACTTTTATTATTAAAACTATAGTAGCTATACTTTAGTTCTAATATTCATAGATAGAGCTACTAACTATTCTTAGGATTTCTATCTCGTTGACTATATAGGAGCTATAATAATAGGAATATTTAAAAGTTTTATTATACTCCTTAAACACTAGTATAGTATTAATATCAAGGTTTTTAAACATAATAATAAAGTCCTTAAATATAAGAAACTAAAATTAGATCTTATTTTTTAAGGTATATATTATGATCAATTTATTCTATATACCTAGAACTAAAATAGAAATACCAAGTATATTAGAATAGTTTTTAAAACTTATATAAAAGCTATAAAATAAGGGAGTAAGCTATTTTATAATCTCTAGTTCAAAGCCTTATAAGCTATAATAATTATCTATATATTTCAATAAGCTTTTTAGACTAGTTAATATTATTCTAGAAACTTTACAAAACTACTTAAAAGGATAATATTATAAAACTAGACTTAATTTACTTCTATACTTATAGCTATAGGTATTTTGTTCTAATTATAGGTATAAAACTAAAATATAACTAATCAATTTGTTTAAAGAAGTATATTTCTATTAGCTTTTTAACTAGATATATGTTGATTAACTAAAATTAAGTATAGAACGTATTCTAAAATGAAAATATAAGAACCTATAATATTTCTTTCAATAAAATACCTTTTTTTATAGAGATTTAGCTTCTCTATAATTATAAGATAACTTTAAATAGTTTGATTCCGATAAAGTCTCTTACTCGTTATAGAAATAAATACCTATAGTAGAACTATTTAAATTTAACTTAGTTATTTAATTAAGCTTAAATAAAAAGCCTAATAAAGTAGTTAATATAATAAGAAGTAGTTGTAATAGTTCGAAGTTTTATATCTATATAATAGTTAATTTTAAACCTTTTAAAGTAAACTTTAAAATTATAAAGTTTATATTAATAATCCTTCTAGAGGTACTTACTATGTTTTTCTATAATACTATTTATATAAATCAAACTATAGAAAAATAAACAATTCAAGTACTTTTAGAAAGAGTTGAGTACAAAGGATAGATAAAGTACTATACTAGAATAACCAGGAGATCTTTATTTGAAACTACTCTTTTAACTAGTACTTTCTAATTATTTCTAATTATTTCGAGATATTCTAAGTATTCCTATTTATAGCTATAAAATAGTATAAATAGGTAACTAAAGAAAGACCTAGAAGCTTAACTTTCTCGAGGATTCTAAGATATAGGTATTATAATTTCTAATAATAAACTTTAATTATGAAGTAAATTAGATATTAGGTAATATTTAAAATATAGGGGAATAGAAATCTCTTTTCTAGGAGTCCTATAGTAGAAGTTACTATTATTACTTATATTTTATTTAGTAGTACTAATTTATCTATATACTAAAATTATAATAATAGCTAGATAGGTTTATCTTAGGAGTTATACTAAATTATACTTTTAAAGTAAAATTAGTAGGGTTCTTATAAGAAACTAAAAGATTTCAAAGTATTACTAGGTTTATACTTATACTTTCGATAAATATAAGTATTACCTGAAAATTAAAACCTAAACTAGTAATTTCTAAAAAAAGAAATAGTTGTGAGATACTTATAAGATTTATATAGCTATTCTAATGAATATATTATTTTAAGCTTTTATAAAAATTACTAACTACTTTAATCTTAAGTTATTTTAATATAATATAGTTAATATTTCTATGTATATAATATTTAATAAGGTTATTGATACTTAGAGTTATATTGAAAATCTCTGATCTATTTAAAGTTATATACCTCTCGGGAACCTTTTGAAGGAAACTATACCCAGTATATTAAACCCTATAGATACTACTAGTTCTGAGGAACTATTTAAACAGAGAAAACCTCAGGTAGTAGATATAGTTAGTTAATATAATAGGTAACAAATAGGGAAAGTACAAGCCTATCTATTACAGTTACTCTTTAAAAATCATAGTTAGTTATATAATACTAATACTAGCTAGCTAGTAGTACCTATTACTAGCTATTAATAATCACTAGCTATAAATAGCTATTAGTAAGAGCTACTAACTAGTAGTAGTTAATATACTCAGTTTATATAATTAGAAGGTATATAGCTCCTTGTTATATATAATTAGGGGGTAAAATCTGGTATGTATTATATATAACTAAACGTAGCTAAGTATGCTATACGAGGCTTTATTTCGAGTAGTTTAAGTAAGGCGAAGCCTAGTAGAGATAGTACTATAACTAAGGTTTCTTTTAGCGAAAATTCTACTATTTAAGTATATTATTCCTAATATACCTTTCTAGTTTTGAAAGCTTTACCTATAAGCTAGCCTTTTAAATAATACTATTAAATATTCTATTTATATCTCGTGAAAAGCTCTTTTAATACCTTATTATTTTTATTAAACTTCTATTCTTATAGTAGGAAAAAGAGTACTATTTTTAAGTTATTTAGGTACTTCTTATTTATTAGGGGATATTTTAGGTATAAGGCTTCTAGTACCCCTAATATCTCGAAATTCCTCTTCTTACTATAATTTTAAGTAGTTTAACTAGTCTATTATATTAATCTAAGTAATAAAAATACTAAACTAGTAACTTTAGAAAAGCTTTATAAAGCTATTAGTTATCAAATCTCTTAAAAATATATATTTAATCTTAAAATACTTTTACTAGGCTTCTTAGTATAGCTAATAATTATAGATATTTATATATTTTAACTTTATATATAGTTAAACTATTTTAGCTATTATAAAGTATATTATTTACTAGTTATTATATTAGATTTAGATAACTAGGCGANTAGTAGTTATAGATATCTATATACTTTAACTTTATATATAGTTAAACCGTTTCAGCTATTACTAGGTATATTATTTATTAGTTATTATACTGGATTTGGATAGCTAGGCGAAACTTGTATACTTTGTCTTTACTAAATGTATTTATTGAGAAGTCTACTTAAAATGTAATAATAAAGTAGCTAGTAAAAATAGTTTCTTAAGTGGCTTGAGATAGTACTAAAAGTTCTATTTTGGTTATTAAAGTAGTAATAGTATCTTATTTATTAGTTTGCTATATTATTAGGCCTCTGAAGAGATGTATAGTATATACTTAAGAGTTCTTTCAATTATTACTATTATCCGCAAAGCTAGTATCTATAGTAATAACGAGGCTATTAAATAGATTGCTAGCCTTATACCTAAACTTAAGGTAAAGGTTTTTTATCTCGTTAAGGTATTATATTATTCATTTAGCTTTGATATAGTAGTTATCTAAAAGGTTTTAGTTAAAGTGTGATAATTAGTTTACTGTATAGGTAATATCTGGTCTTGTTATGATAGTAGTGTAATTAATAAAGCTAATATCTTGTTAGTAGTGCTTGATTTCTGTGTAAGAAGCTTAATTACGCCGTAAGAGGAATTTATCAGGTTTTAGAAGGGTTTCGAATTGTTTAACATATTACGTATACTTTATAAAGCGCTTAAGGAGCTTTTTAATATTTATTACTTATGAGAGCTATAGCTATTATACTACTTAATCTTAAATAATTTTAATGCTGAGAAATTACTATAGGTTTTTATTTCCCTCGAAGTAATATTTTTTCTAGAAATCTACTAATAATATAAATATTTTAGATATATTTTTTAAGGGGAAGGAGAGTATGTAATTATTGATGTAGAAGAAAAAGATAATATACTTTTTAAGCTAGTAATAAAGTTTTCTTATAGTGGGTTTAAAACTGAAATGCTTGAGGCCTATTTCTAAGTAGTATTACTAGAAGAGGGAAAATCTCTAAAAGCCGTATAGCGCTTTATTTAGGCGGTAGATCTTATTTTATATTTGATAACTTAGTAGTATTTCTATATAAATAACCTTATTAAGTGCTACGTATACGAACGTGTTAACTATGTCGTATTAGAGTAGTTTAAGATTAAAGTGGTTAGTAATTATTATAAGGGTTCGAAATAATATACTTACTAGGATTACTATATAGGTCTCGTAGTTATCTTATAGCTATTAATTTCTATAAATAATAAGGTAAGTTTTAATTTTCAGGAGGTATTTATACTTATCAAACTTATAGGTATAAACCTAGTAGTATCCTAAAATCTTCGAGCTTCTCACGAAAGCCTTGCTAACTTTATTCTAGGAGTGAGATTTAGTATAACTTTTAAGGTAAGCTTTTTTAGCTATTACTATTATTTTAGTGTATGGATAAGTGAGTACTACTAAGTAAGATATAGGTAATAGTAATAGCTTCTACTATAAGATTCCTAGAATAAGAGTTTCTACTCCCCCGCGCTTTAAATACTCTCTAATATCTAATTTGCCTTGTAGCTAAAATTCGTTGTTAAAAGTCCTAATATCCGCATCTTAGAGTCTTTGAGAAAGTTAAACCTCTAGGACCCCCTCTAGTTAACTACTTATATAACTCTATAGCTATAAGTAGAAATGTCTTAGAGTATCTCGAAACAACTAAAAAGCGCTAGTTAAAAAGGTAGCTTTAAATAAAGACCTTTCTACTATAATATAATATCTTATCTATCCTTTGTATTTGACCCTCTCTAGTAATATCTAAACTCCTCGCCTCTTTATAGTCTTGTCTATGTAAATAAGATTATAGAAGAATGCGGCAGGTGATTCTAGAGGCGTTATTAATGTGAACTTCGTAGTTTTAAACGTTTTATAAAGCTTAGGAATAACTATTGTATAGATACGAGACTTTAAACTACTATAGCTATTTCCTGTTATGTTGACTACTTTATTAAGCTTTTTACTTAAACTCAAATAAGTAACTAAGCTAATTTTAAGTAGTTCTACTGTAGTTATTTACTCTTATAACTATTAAGTAACTTTGTTAGAATTAAATTATTTAAAATTATTTTATAAAAAAGTTAAATCTCTATTAAAGAAAAGTATTTCGTTGAAAGAGATATTACGGGTTATAATAACCTCGTTTTAGAGTAGGTTCTATACTTAATACTAGTTAGTTAAAATATAGCTAACTAAAAAGCTGATAAAAGTATACCCCTCGAGGTATAGTAACTAATTTCGTTTTAACTTTATATCTATAGTTAAAATAAAATACTTATAGCTATAAATATAAAAATAAGCTAAGTCTAATCTTATAGTATTATCTTTTTAAATAGTTTTATAAAATTTCTTATATAGTATTTACTAATCTAAAAATATATAATAGTTTTTAATTATAAAGAAATACGATAACCTATAGGGTTTTAAGCTAGAGATTATAAAGTAGCTTGTTCCTTTACTTTATAGCTCTTACTTAAAACTTAATAGTAACTCTAACATATTTAATACTTCTATTTTAATTCTAGGTATATAGAATAGGTACCTTAAAATATATGTTTTAAGAAGTAAAATCTAACTTTAACTTCTTATACCTAAAGCTTTTATTATTATATTCAAAAACCTTAATATTAATACTATACTAATACTTAAAAAGTATGATAAAACTCTTAAATACTTTAGCTATTATAGCTCTAGTATAATTAATAATAACTATAAAACTCTCAAATACTCCTATAATTATAACTCTAATATACTTAATAAAATAGAAATCCTAAAAATAATTAATAACTTAATCTATAAATATTAAAATAGAAATATAATTATTATAGTTTTAGTAATAAAGGTAAAAGTGGAAATAATATATTCCTTAGGAGTAGTATATAAGGTATTCGTATATTCTATATAGTAAATCTTTTATCTAGCTTTACTAATACTAGATACTTTATATACTTTTTAAATAAACTAGTATCTATTATATTTTGAATAGCTATTAGTAATCTAAATACTT
>RYZW01001568.1:2392-19444 GCA_004367215.1 Colletotrichum trifolii | reverse complement strand
ATATATTTTAATAATTAGTCTATAATTACTATTAGGAATCTTAGGTTATTTTCTATAGTAAATAGTAGTTTTATTATAAAATTAATAGAAATCTATAACTAGAATTTATTAGGAATTAAAAAGGGTTATAAGAAGCTTTAGTAGTATTACTATCTTTTATATAAGTACTAGTAGATATTATATACTTATACGAAATATTTAATATTACTTAATATACTATCTTAATACTAGTTTTATAAAAATACTATAAATATTAAATTAATACTAGGGTAATTTAAAACTAGTAAGTTATAAACTATTTAGAGAATTACTATTATTAGTAACTTATACTTAGAAATCTAAACTTAGCTTTAGTAGAGTAGAATACTATTATTTCCTATTATATAATTAGGTATTTATATCTATATTAAAGTTTCTAGAAAGAATATTTTTACTATTTAGTAAATAATATCTAGTTAAATTTTATATATTAGTATTACTATAATTACTTAGTTCTATAGTAATAATAATATAATACTTTAGAATATAGTATATCTATCTAGTAGTTTACTAATAATATATTAGTAGTTATCCCTTAATAGTATAGCTTTTTCTTAGCTCCTTTCTATTTATATATTATAAATTAAGAGTATTAGGGAAGACTTATCCTTATCCCTATAGTTAACTTAGAGAGGTTAGAAGATTTATATTATAGGTTTTAGTTCTATTATATTATTTTAGCTTTATTAAGAGAGAATATTAAAGTATTTAGTAAAATAACCTAAGTAATATTTTAAAATAAAACTAAATTCTAATAAAACTTTTACTTACTTAATTTATTATTTTAAGATAAGTTTTAAGTTTATAAAGTATTCTAATATTTTATAGTTAGAGAGAATAGTAAATAGCTCTACTATACTTTATAATTCTATTAATTATATTTTTAGGTATAATATTACTATTAGTAGTTTTTTATTATAAATAGTATAGTTCTACTAAATTAGTATAAGTCTAGCTAAATAATAAGTAATAAGTTATAATATATTATTTTTATTTTTTTATAAGAAATAACTATTTAATACTATTCCTAAATAATCTATTTCTATTACTATATATTACTCTAGATCTTATTAAACTATAACTAGTTTTAAGATAAATATAAACTTAAGCTTTTCGAATACTTACTAGTATATAGTATTTTAGTAAAATAGTACTCTTTTTTATATTAACTAAGTAAAGAGTTCTATTAAACTAGAGAAATAGTTAACTAAATTATAGTAAAAGTTTATAAAGCTAAGGAAGTTCTAGATATTATAGATATTCTTAGGAATTTCCTATTCNTTAACTAGGTTATAGTAAAAGTTTATAAAACTAAAGAAGCTCTAGATATTATAGATATTCTTAGGAACTTCCTATTCCTAGATAGCTTTAACTTTTTCGGGGTTATAGTAGATACCTTTCTTTACTTTAATAATAAACCCTAGATATTTTATTTATTTTACTAAGAATTCGTACTTCTCTAGATCTAAGTATAACCTAGCTTTTTATAGCTATTTAAAGACCTATTTAACCTTATCTTTATAATTACGCTTTAACTTATAATTATAAATAAGGATATTATTTAAATAGGTTATAATGAAGTTCTTAAGGATACTTTAGAATATACTATTAATATAATATTAAAATATTATAAGTATACTTATTAGCCTAAAAAGGGTAATAAGCTATTTAAATAAACTAAAATAAGTTTAAAAAGTAGTTTTATATTTATTTCCNAAGGAAGTATAGGTAGCTAGTAAGGTAGATAGTAGCTACTCTGAGGCTATAAGTAATATAGCTACTAGGGTTATATTAATCTATACTAAATTAGTTACTAATTATTTATATCTTTTTTATTTATCCCGCTTGACGTAGTGGTTTAACGTCTGGCTGGCTTTTACCGTTTTACGGCAAGAGCAGTAGGTTCGAATCCTGCAGCGGGCAAGCGCGACCGGTAGCCACGTGCCTTCCGATTACGTAAACCAAGCGTGGCAACCGCCACCGGCTGTTAGCTCTTGCCGACAGCTGTCAATAGCTGGCGACTGTTAACAGCTGGCGACAGGCGCTGCCAGCCGGCTGGCATTGGTGTCACGTGACTGATTGCGATCCTTAAAGAGTAACTGCGACCGATGGATGTGGGCCTGTACGTACCTTCCATTTGTCAGCCATCATATTAACCAATCGTGTCTTGCTGCCTGAGGTTTCCCCCGTGGTCTCCACGGTTCCTCAGAACCAGTAGTATCTAGTGGGTAAAATGAGGCAAGAGCCGATAACTGGGTGCAACTACCTTTAAAGGGTCCCGGAGAGGCATATGACTTTAAATAGATCAGAGACCCTCAATACAACCACTATCCTTTTTATTTAAGTTAGAAGATATTATAGCTAGTAATTTGATAGGGTTTATAAACCTATCTATATATATTTCTTTTAATATATCACTAATAGCCTAAATAATTAAACTACTAACTAAACTTATTTATTTTTTATTTTTTATAGGGTTTAAAATAACTTATTAGTAGTATAACTATAGTTTTTTAAGGATAACTATATATACTATTCTTAGGATTATATAGAATAGAACTTTAGATATTTAGTTATTAAGGTTAATCTATACTTTAGCTATCTTAGTAATATATATTTCCTGCTTAGTATTTAGGATAGTATTTAACTAGTATAGCTATAGTAATATAATTAATTTAAAGTTCTACTATTTTATAAATTCCTTAATAATTATTCTATAATAATTATAACTACTATTATTAGATAGAGAAAAACGATTTATTATTTATTAATATAGAGATTAAGAAAAGTAGTTTATTTATTTATCTCTATATTTCTCCAGTCTTATTTATTACTATAATATTACTATTAATAGCTATACTAGTTTACCCCTTAAAAAGTCTTTTCTAGGGGGCTAGGTTTTTACTTTATTATCTATAATCTTTCTATCTAATTATAAACCCTAAATATGAGTTTTAGTAACTACTAGTAAATAAGTAAATTATAGCTTATATTCTATAATAAAATAATCCTTAGTATTATAGTATATATAGGTACTAGTTTATATATATATTTAGATAACTATAAAGTTTACTTAATAAGCTTTATATACCCCTATAATAGGAGTTAACTAGGGTTTACTAGTTATAGTAGTTTATATATTTAATCCTCTATAATAAAAAAGGGTAATAGTATAGTAGAATTATACTAGTATTTAAGTAACTTGGGTTATTTCTATACTTATTATCTATATATGTCTATTCTAATTAATTATTAGTTCTAATTAGGGGAAAGATTATAGTTATTTATAATTTCGTAATTTTACATTAAAGATCTCGAGGTTTATTATAATTATATAGTAGTATTAGATAGTAGTATAATAATCTTTCTAGCTAATATTATAACTAATAATAGCTATTTGAATTTAATAGAAGAAAGCTAGTTAGAAATAGTTTAGGTTAATATTCCTATTTAGGAGTATTTCTTTACTTATTTTATAACTAATTTTAACTTAATAAAAAACTTAGTAAATATCTACTTAGGTTCCTAATAGAGGTAGCGAATCTTCTTAAAGGTTTAAGTATTATAGTAGAGGTTTTAATAGTACTTAGTAAAATAATAGAAGAATATATTAATATCTTATTTATACTATAGTCTTTATATAGTATAAAAATTACTAACTTATATCTAGACCTTAGGTAATAAGCTAGTCTATAGGTATTACTAGAAATCCTCAGGTTTCTTGATAAAAGTTTAACTAATTTCTAATTTATACTATATAGTTATCTATTATATAGGAAAATAGAAAGTATTACTATTAAAAGTAGTATCAATAGGGAATAGTCTTTATTTTAGAGAAGGTATTTATAGTATTTATAGGGTTATATTATAGTCTTATTAGAGTTTCGCGAGGGTGTTTTAAAGGGTTTAATTTCTGTCTTTTACTAGGTTAGTCTATTATTAATATATTAGAACCCCTATTAAGAGCTCTAGAATAATAGTATCTACTATTATTCTTTCGTTATTTATTATTCCCTCTATTATCTATTATTTACTACTAAGTTTAATTTAGGTAGGAAGTTTATTAATATTAGAAGCTAGCTATAAAAAGTACTTTAGTAGTATTTTAATAGTATTATAATAAATTTGAAGAGTTTATACTTAAGGTGAAAACTCTTTACTAGACTATAGGGGTAGTAGTTATATAGAGCCTTAATAGTAATATTTTATATAAGTTTTAAAGCTTAGGTCTGTGATAATATTAGAAGTATATAACTATAGATTGAGGGATTAAAATTCTTAGAAGGAGAAATAATTATAAGAATATAATAAATAGATTATAGAGTATACTTAGTAACTAGCTAGCTAGGTATTAGAAGAGTTTTTAATAGAAGAATTATAATTTAGATTTTTTAAATAATAGTCTATATAGTAATATAGACCTTACCTATATATCTAACCTTTTCCTAGTTCAGGTTTTTAACTATACTCTTATAAAGATACTATAAATTTTATATGTTATAGATATTGAGTAATATTCTTAAAAGTTATTATATGTACTAAATACTTTGTAGTATATATGAAAAAGTTTTATTTATTAAATTTATTTTCTTAGTATTTTATAGAATGAAATTAGTATATTAACTTAGAAGTATTTTACTATGGATAAAAGTAAGGGTANGATTAGTATAAGGTATATTTTAGGCTAATTAATAATTATAATAGAGACTTTAATAGGGTAGTTTTAATATATTACTAGTAAAGAAAGGGGTAATATTATAAGTTATATTTAACTAGTTAACTCTAATTCTACTTAAGTTTTAATAATTATATTTAAGAAGTTAGGTATTAGTAGGCTACTAGTAAGCTCCTAGTATTACTTTTAAGTAGACTTTTCACGCCTTTTACAAGAATTTCTTTTTTACTTTTTAGTTTTAAATAAATAGTATTTATGTTCCTTATAGTTAAATTATAGCTTAGGTTTAGTCCTTTGTATATACTAATATTATATTATAAGCTAAATCTTATTATTAATAGGAAAAAGATTAGGAATTTACTAGATATTATATATAATAAATTCCTTTCTTTAATTAACTTAGAAATAACTGAAAATATTAAAAATTTAGGAAAATGTTTTTTTATTTTTAATATATAGACTTCTAAGTTAGAAGATACCTATTTAGGTATTATTATAAGCTATATTAATAGTGATTTTAAGCTTATTTATAAGCTAATTAGTAAGTTATTATATAAACTTCTATTTTAATATATATACTAACTAATATTTATAGTATTTAAAAACCTTAGTAAATCATATATAGGTTTTTATATATATATAAAAGTTATAGATAGTTTAGCTATTTATCTAAACTTAACTATTAATAACTTCTTTAGGTAAGTAATTATACCTAATTATATTATATTATTATACTAACTTATATAGTTTTACTAGAGATAATATATTTAATGATAATACGTTTTTAGATTTTTTTAAAGCTAATTATAAATTAGTTTTAAATAAAGAGTTTAAAAATGATATTAGATATATTACATATATTATTAATATAGTAATATAAGATATATTAACTAATTATATATTTAATACTATTAAAGAAGAAGAATTATTAAATTATACTAATTATAATATTAGTATAATTAATAATAATCTTGTAGTTGATGAAGATATAACTACTGAAGATTTACTTAGTAGTAAGTATTTCTTTATTATATATTACTTTATAATATATACTAACTATAGATATAGGTCTTATTAAATATATCCGTAGAATTACGGTTATAATTAAATATACTAGCGAGATTAAACGATTATTATTAGAAGGTATAGAAAAGTCTAAAAGAGACGAAACTTTACTTTCTAATTTTAATAAAAAGATTATTCTTCTAGGTAAGTTAACTAATATATATATATATATATTAAAAAGTTTATACTAATATATTATAGATAATAAAACTAGATAGAATTCTACTTATAGAATAATATCTATTACTTTAGAGTTTAAACTAGTTTTAGAGTATATTTTTAGAAATACTAGTAATTTAGAGTATAAAAAGCTCTATTTTACTACTAATAAGTATAAAGCTTTAAAAGATCTAGAATCTATATTTAAGATCTTTTTAAAACCTAGTATTTATTTATAATTTTAACTTTATATTAACTTAAATAAGGGTTTATTATATATATATATACTATATATAGTAAACTTGATAATTTAGTTATTATTATAGACCTAAGCCTTAGGGCTTATATAGGATATTACTATTAGAGCTCTATATAACTATTACCCTTATAGTCTAGTAAAGAGTTTTCACTTTAAGTATAAACTCTTTAAGTTTATTATAATACTATTAAAGTACTATTAAAATATTTCTTGTAGCTAGTTTCTAATATTAATAAATTTTTTACTTAGGTTTAACTTAGTAGTAAATAGTAGATATTAAAGAAAATAGAAGATAGTAAGAAGATAATAATAAATATTACTAATCTAGAGCTTTCTATAAAGTTTCTAATAAACTAATAATAGACTAATTTAATAGAAAATAAAAACTAATCTTTTCGAGATATTTTTATGAAACTCTAAATAGATTATAATTTAGGTTTATACGTATTATAAATACCTAATCTAAAGTGAAAGCTGCTCCTTATTAGTACCCCCTTTAATAGTAATACTTTCTATTTTCCTATATAGTAGATAATTATATAGTATAAGTTAGAAGTTAATTAGGTTTTTATTAGGGGATTTAAGGATTTCTAGTAATACCTNATATTTATAAACTAGTTTATTACCTAAAGTCTAGATATAGGTTAATAATTTTTATACTATATAGGAGCTATAGTATAGTTAAGATATTAATATATTCTTCTAGTACTTTACTAAGTATTATAAAAACCCTTATTATAATACTTAAGCTTTCGAGAAGATTTACTACTTCTATTAAAAGCCTAAATAAGTATTTACTAAGTTTCTTATTAAATTTGAATTAGTTATAAGATAAATAGGGGGTATAACTAAATAGGGGATATTAAGC
Organism: Colletotrichum trifolii; assembly: GCA_004367215.1. NCBI lineage: Eukaryota > Fungi > Ascomycota > Sordariomycetes > Glomerellales > Glomerellaceae > Colletotrichum > Colletotrichum trifolii. Next base: position 12,379 of record RYZW01001568.1, on the reverse strand, counting down.
TAAACTACTTCTAACTAGCTTTCTCTTACTAAATTTAGATAACTACTATTAGCTACGATATTAGCTAAATAGATTATTATACTACTATCTAGTACTACTATATAATTATAATAGACCTTGAGATTTTGAATTTAAAGTTATAATATAATAGATAGCTATAATCTTTTCCCTTAATATTAACTAGATAGACTATTATACTACTATTCAATACTACTAAGTAATTATAATAAACCTCAAGATCTTTAATATAGAATCATAAAACTATAATTAGCTTTAATCACTATCCTAGTTTAAACTAATAATTAATTAAAACGGGGATATATAGATAATAAATATAAAGGTAATTTTAGCTACCCTAATACTAGTATAATACTATAGTACTACTACTTTTCTTTACTATAAAGAATTAAATAAATAAATTACTATAACTAATAAGCCTTGATTAACTCTAATTATAAAAATATATAAAACCTATTAAGTAAACTCTATAGGTATCTAAATATATATATAGGCTAGTATTTATATATATTATAGTACTAAGAATTATTTTATTATGGAATATAAACTATAACTTACCTATTTNTATTTACTTACTAGTAATTTCTAATATTAATATTTAAGTTTTATAGTTAGATAAAGAAATTATAAATAATAAGGAAAAAGCTTAGTTTCTTAAAAGAGACTTTTTAGGAGGTAAATTAGTATAGCTACTAATAACAATACTATAGTAATAGATAAGACTAGAGAAATATAGAGATAAATAGATAAGTTGTTTTTCTTAGTCTTTATATTAATAAATAATTAGTTTTTTATTTTCATTAAAGTTAATAGTAATTATAATTATTGTAGAGTAATTAGTAAGGAATTTATAAGATAGTAGAATTTTATATTAATTATATTACTATAGTTATACTAGTTAAATATTATCCTAGATACTAACTAGGAAACTTATATTACTAAAATAGTTAAAGTATAAATTAACTTTAATAAATAGGTATTTAAAGCTCTACTCTATATAATCCTAGGAATAGTATACTTAACTATTTTTAAGAAGCTATAATTATAATACTAATAAGTTATTTTAAACCTTATAAAGAATAAGATATATATAGATTTAGTTAGTAGTTTAACTATCTAGGTTATTAGTCATATATTAAAAGAAATATATATAGATAGATTTATAAACTCTTTTAAATTATTAACTATAATATTTTCTAGTTTAGGTAAAAGGGGATATAAGTAGTTAATAACTAATTTAGTATAGATTAATATAATTTTAATAACTATATTACCTATAACTTTAGAATAGCTAGTATTTATTTTACTAGTTATTAATATTTCTTTTATAGATTTATTTAATAAGAAAAAAACCTCTAATTTTCTACTTTATAGAAAGTCCCTTAATTATTATATTTACTTCAATAATAACCTAGATAGAACTAAACTAGACCTACTATAAAGATTACTTTATAATATACTAAGAAAATACTTCTTTGAGGTCTAATACTAAATAATAAACTTAAAAGATAAAAATTAGGTCTAGGTTAGTTTATTTATAACTAAGATACTTATCTTCTTTATTAAGAAATTTAAAAGGAAATAGTAGTTTTATATAGATTATTACATTTTTAACACTATTACTACTTATAACTATTACTTCTTACTACTAATTATAGAAATACTATAATTATTACCTAAGGTAATATAATCTATAAAAATTAATATTCGTATAGTCTTCTATAAAATTTATATTATAGAGNAATATTTATATAGCTTTCTATAAAATTCGTATTATAGAGGGAAATAAGTATAAAACTACTTTTTAGACTTATTTTAGCTTATTTAAGTAACTTATTACCCCTTTTAAGCTAATAAGTATACCTATAATATTCTAATACTATATTAATAATATACTCTAAGGTATTCTTGATAATTCTATTATAATATACTTAGATAATATTTTTATCTATAGTTATAAGTTAAAATATAATTCTAAAAGTAAAGTTAAATAGGTATTTAAGTAATTATAAAGGGCTAGTTTATACTTAAATTCAGAGAAATATGAAGTCTTAGTAAAGTAAATTAAATATCTAGGATTTATTATTAAAGTAAGAAAACATATCTATTATAACCCTGAGAAAGTTAAAACTATCCGGGAATAAGAAGTCCTTAAAAATATCTATAATATCTAGAGTTTCCTTAGATTTGTAAACTTCTATTATAACCTAGTTAACTATTTTTCTAATTTAATAAACTTCCTTATATAACTAATATAGAAAAGAATGCTATTTTACTAAAATACTATATACTAGTAAGTATTTAAAAAGCTTAAATATATATTCATCTTAGAACTAATTATAGTTTAATAGGATTTAGAATAGTACATAATAATAGAAATAGATTATTTAGAAATAGTATTAAGTAGTTATGTTTTATACGAAAATAGGAATAGTATACTATAACTAGTTATTTATTATTTAGTAAGATTTAGACTAGTTTCGTAGAATTATACTTTCTATAATAAAGAATTACTAGTAGGAATATTATACTTAAAAGTATAATTAATAGAGTTATAGAGTATAATAGAACTATTTACTATTCTTTCTAATTATAAAGTTTTAGAATACTTTATAAGTCTAAGATTTATTTTAGAATAATAAACTAAATAAATAGAGATTCTATTAGAATTTAGCTTTATTTTAAAATATTACCTAAGCTNATTTTAAAATATTACTTAAGTTACTTTACTAGGTATTTTAATATTCTTTCTTAATAAAACTAAAATAATATAATAGAACTAAAGTTTATAATATAAATCTTCTAACTTTTCTAGGTTAACTATAGGGATAAGGAAAGGCTTTCTCTAGTATTTTTAATTTATAATATATAAATAGAAAAGGGTTAGGAAAAGTTATATAAGTAGGGGATAACTACTAATATATTACTAGTAGGTTACTAGATAGAAATATTATATTCTAAAGTATTATATTACTATTACTATAGAATTACTTAATTATAATAATACTAGTATATAAAGTTCACCTAGATACTATCTATTAAATAGTAAAGATATTCCCCCTAGAAACTTCTATATAGATATAAATAGCTAATTATATAGTAAGAAGTAATAGTATTCTATTTTATTAGAGTTAGGTTTAGGTTCCTAAGTATAAATTACTAATAACTATAATTTTCTAAATAATTTATAACTCCTTAATCCTAAATTACCTTAGTATTAATTTAATATTTATAGTATTTTTATAGGATTAGTATTAGGATAATATATCGAAAGATATTAAGTATTTTATATAAGTATATAATATATACTAATACTTATATATAAAATAGTAGTATTACTTAGGTTTATTATAGTTTTTCTTAATCCCTAATAAATTCTAGTTATAAATTTCTATTGATTTCATAATAAAACTACTATTTATTATAGAGTAAGATTTAAAGTTCCTTATAATAATTATAGATTTATTATTAAAATATATCTAGTTAGAAATTATAATATTTATAAAACTAAAATCTATATAGAGAAGTTCTAAAATACTTGGTAGTAGTTCTATAATTTCCTTATATTAATTATTACTAATTATGATTTAGACTAAATTAGTANTTAGACTAGGTTAGTACTTTTCAGATAATATTATACTAGTTAATAGGGGTATAGTAGCTTTTATTAATATTATTCTATCCCTAGATAAATAGTAGGATAGAGAAAGTAATATTTAAGATCTAGGTTTTCTTATAAATATATATTACTTTCTTATAAATAAACTAGCTAGTTTATATCACTATTTATTAGTTAGTACTAAGTAATAGGGATTCTTTAGTAATTAGAATAAACCTAAATAGGTTTCTAAATAGGTTTAATATTATACTTATCTTTTATTCCTAAGTAATAAAGTAAACTATATATTCTAGTTTAGGATAAAGTTTAGTTTACTTATTTTATTTTAAAAAGAATATTACTATAATTTAAATAGTAATAGTATATATATAATAATATAATAAGATAAGTATAAATAGAATATAATAAGTAATTAAAAGATTCTAGGTTAGGGATAAAGTATAGTTATTACTATATTATATTAAAACGAATTAGCTAAATAAGAAACTTAATTAGGTATTTTCTAAATATAAAGTTATTAATATACTAAACTTACTAAATATTACTTTAGATATCCTTATAAATATCTATTTAATATTCTATATTAACTTTATTAAATAAGTAGAGGATAGCTTATTTTCTATTATAATAATATATAAATATATAACTTAATCCTATCCTAGTCCCTACTAGAGAAAATAGCGAAACCTAAAAGAAATATAACGTTAAGGAGATACTAGTAGTAAAGAACACATTAAAGTAAAGATATTACTATAATATATTAGGTAAATAGAAAGGTTATAATATCTTAATATAGAAACTTTTAGAAAGCTTTATTAATAATAAATCTATAATATAGATCGAGTTATAGTATAGGGATATTAGAAAGAATAATAATTTAATATTAATTTACTAATAGCAGAAAGCTATATAAACTATAAATTAACTAGTATAATAACTCCTAGGAGGTATACATAACTAGCTACTATACTTACCCCTAAAATACTAAATAAATAGATTAAGTAAAAAAGTTAGTATTATCTTTATACTTCTAGAACTCCTCTTCTCCCTAGTTATTATCCTCTTCCTCTTCTTCTTTATTATTAGTAATAGTGATAAAAAGTATTTATTTATAGATAGAATATTATTAGTACTAAGTAAGGGTAGCGAGTATATAGTAGTAGTAAATAGGCGAGCTAGTTTTCAGTAAAATTAAAGATATAGTTACGATATTAGTAAGGTATAGTATAACTATCAAAGTATATTATAGTATTTTACTATAAAGAAGTTAATATAATAAAAGTAGAGAAGGAGAAAAAGAAGAACTTACTATTATTTCTATAATACTATTAAGGCTAGTAAAAACTTACTTAGAAGTAAAAGTAGGGGTAAAAGGAGGAGTATTTTTAGTATAAGATAAAAGAATAATAAATATCGTAGTAATATAAGTAGGGGTTACTTATTAAATAAGGTAGAAATAATTATGATAGTATTAGACTATAGTAGAAAACTTAAGTAATAGAATAGTAATATAGTAGGGAATAATAACATTATTTTTCTTAGAAATAGTAATAGTAGGGGAGATAATGTATTTACTAAATAAAATTAAATTATTAACTTAGTAGCTAGTAATGTATAACTTAAAACTAGTAGTAAAAAAGTATAGATTTTACTTACATTTCCTTTTTAACTTTAAGTATTCGTAGTAAGAATAACTATAACCTAATATATAGGGGTAAGTAATACTACTCCTATTTTACTTTTAATAATAATTCAGATAAATAGAAATAACTATATTAAGGGGCTAATTCTCCTTATTATTAGAATTACTTTTAATAATATAACTACTATAGGTATAAGAAGTAGGCTTAGAAAGGGTATAATAATAGGAAAGGTTATTATTAGGAGGGCTAGATCTAGTAGTAGTAGTAGTTAATATAATAAAGAATAAAACGTTAAAGGAGGAAAGAAGGTAAAATAGCAGCGAAGTAGCAGCGGAATAGCAGTATCGTGACAGGCGCGAGACGGGAGTTACGTAAAGCTAGTATTACACGTAATTAGGGGGCAAAGTCTAGTATATATTATATATAACTATTAGTTTATCCGGAGGGTAACGCACGCCGTACGTGATCTCGTCGTATAGGTACAAAAGGGTCTAGTATTTATTATTGTTATTATTACGTTATATACCTATATGTAGGTATATAAAGCTCTAGATCTATAGTAAAGTACTATTACTATTATACTTAGTTATAGCTAGTAATAGGTATTATTAGGGGGTATAAAAGTATACGGCTATGTATACCTTTTACTTATAAGGTATATAAATATATATACTATATATATATAGAAGTATACGCGCCTTAGGTATTAACGTATACCTTATAGTATAGTGTTACCGATACTAGTAACTTTTCTTTTTGCTATACGCTTTATACCTCTATTATTTATATGTAAAAGCTAGTACTAAAAACGCCGTAATTGTATGCTAAAAACGCTATTAAAATAGCGTTAATAATAAGTATAAAATAGTATTAAAAAGCGATCCTTTTACTTCTTATTAAATAACATCTAAATACTTATATTATCTATTCTACTCGAGTTACCTATCCCTCTATTTAAATAGTTATGTAGTTCGAATTAATAAATCTCTCGATAAGTCTCTTGAAAGTATAGTTTTTAGCTATAATCCTTTAGTTTTTTCTAAGAGGTAGCTTTTAGGGTAATTAAAAGCTACTATAAAAGCCTATATAAAAGTATATAAACTAGTAGAGTTACTAAGGATAGCGTAAGAGGTTCTATAATAGAGTTTTTATATACTAGTAAAGCTATTAATATTAGTAGAGGAGGGTATTTAATAGGCCTTATAGTAGGAGGCTTCGGGAGCGAGGCTACGGGGGCTTTATACGGCGGCGAAACTATAGGGGCCTTAGAAAGTAGTAAAGGTATAGGGGTTTCGGAGGGTAGCGAGGCTATAGGGGTTTTAGAAAGTAGTAAGGCTATAAGGGTTTCGGAAAACAGCGAGGCTACTAGGGTTTTAAAAGATATTACCTCAGGTACCCTAGAGTAGGATACTTCAAGAAGTAAAACTATAAATACCCCTAAAAGTATTACTATAAATAGTAATACCTTTACTAGTAGTAAGAAGGTTTCTAGTATTAATAATATTTCTTTCTATAACTAGTTAAAGTAAACCTAAAAGATTCCTAGTTCTTCCGCCTCTTCCTTAAATAATATTATATTATAAAGGAATTTAGGAAACCTTTCAATACTCTAGATAAATAAGAACTTTCTACTAAACCTCTTAATATTATCTCGAAACTACTAAATGAAATACTCCTACTAAGTATATTAGTATGGAGTAGTATAAATCTTATAATTTATTATTTTAAGCTAAACTTTACAGGTAATAAAGTAATCCCTAAAATAACAGATTATCCTAGGGTTTATATATTACTAAGTTATTATAGGCTACTTATTAAAATCTATTTTGAAATCTTCGAAAAGCTTCCAAGTATCAATCCCTATAAAGTTATATTAACTAATATAATATACTATAAAAGTATTAATAGTATTTAGTTTTATAAAATTACTATAGTTAAACTTAAGTAAATTACTAAAGAGATCTATATTGATATATAGTTTAAGTTTCTCTAGGATTATATATTTACTACTTAGAGTTACCTAAGCTTTTATTTCGTGAGGTTATATAGAGAAAAGTAACTAGGTTTTTTTAGAAAGGAAAAAGAGAAGAGTTTTTAAGAAGTAAAGAAATATAGGATACTATAAATCCTATATACTATAGAGGTCTCTTAAGAGTTTTTTAAGAAGGTAAGGGAAGTATAGGATAATATAAATCCTATATACTATAGAGGTTTCTTAAGAGTAGTAAAAAGGGGAAGTTTCTTGAGAAGGGGAAGTTTAAAAAGGGGATAGTTTTCGAGAAAGTATAGGGGTTTTAAGATATTATATAGGTTTCTTAAATATAGGAGGGAAATATAAGATACTATAAGTCCCGTATACTATAGATATCTCTTAAGAGGGGGAGAGCTTTTTAAGAAGAGGAAGGTTTCTCGAGAAAGGGAAAGTTTCTCGAGAGGGGGAAGGTTGTTATTATTCTAGTAAGTTATTACTAAGGGCCTGATTTAATTCTTAGTAATACTACTAGGGGTACCTTATCTCTAGCTATAGTAAAGGCTTAATTTAAGTCTTAAAATAGCTTCTTTAAAGGTTTTCGAGAGGTCTTATAAGTAAGTAGATTTTTCGAGGGAAAGAGTAGGGATACTATAAATCCCATATACTCCTAAAGGGGTTATTATATTTACTAAATACTTTCTCGTATATATTAAAAGGTATCGTTTAAGTTTATTTCTAGTGTTTCGTAGAGTGAAATTAGCATGTTAACTTAGAGGCGCTTCGCCGGGGGAGGTGAGGGTAATATTTATAAGGTATCTAAGTCGATACTCACGATCTTTCGCCTTATATAGACCTCGGGTAAAGGGTTCGTAATTGCTTCTTCTCGCGTGAAAAACCTTGCTGATCTACGGTAGTAGTGACGAATAAGTTAATTACTGATTAGTGTTAGTTTATCTAGAGGGGATAATTATATACTATACGTGATCTCATCGTATAAGTATAAAAAGGGTTCTAGTATTCGTTATTGTTATTGTTATATTATATACCTATATATATACATGTAAAGCTCTAGATCTACGATATAGTACTACTACTACAGTACTTAGCTATAGCTAGTAATAAGTATTACTAGGAAGTATAAAGGTATATAGCTATATATACTTTATACCTATAGGGTATATAGATACGTATACCGTATATGTACGGAGGCGTATATGCTTTAGGCATTAACGTATACCTTGCAGTATAGCGTTACTAATAATAACTAAACATAGCTAAGTATACCACACGAGGCTTTATTTCAAGCGGTTCAAATAGGGCGAAGCTTAGTAGAGATAGCGCCACGGCTAAGGTTTCTTCTAGCGAAAACTCTACTACTTAAATACATCATTCCTAATATATTTTTCTAGCTTCGAAGGTTTTACTTATAAGCTAGTTTTTTAAATAATACTATTAATACTTTATTTATATCTTATAAGAAATACTCTAAATAACCCTATTATTTTTATTAAACTTCTATCCTTAAAGTAAGAAAAGTAATACTATTTTTAGGTTATTTAAGTATTTCTTATTTACTAGGAAGTATTTTAAATATAAAACTTCTAATATCCCTAATATTTTAAAATTCCTCTTTTTACTATAATTTTAGATAAGTTAACTAGTCTATTATATTAATCTAAATAATAAAAATACTAAACTAGTAATTTATCATAGACCTAAACTTTAAAGCTTGTATAAGATATTACTATTAGGGCTCTATATAACTACTATCCCTATAATCTAGTAAAGAGTTTTCACCTTAAGTATAGACTCTTCAAGTTTATTATATTACTATAATAATAGAGTAGTAAAGTAGTAAAAAGTATATTATAGACCTAAGCCTTAAAGCTTATATAAGATATTACTATTAAAGCTTTATATAACTATTACCCCTATAGTCTAGTAAAGAGTTTTCACCCTAGGTATAAACTCTTTAAGTTTATTATAATACTATTAAGGTACTACTAAAGTACTTCTCATAACTAGCCTCTAATATTTAATAAATAAAATAAAGCTTTTAGCATTATTTTAAGTTATTTAAGAAGCTATTTTTACTAGTTACTTCTTTACTATATTTTAAATAGACTTTATAATAAATATATTTAGTAAAAGTAAAATAGGTAAGCCTCGTTTAGCTATCTAAATCTAATATAATAACTAGTAAATAATATACTTTATAATAGCTAAAATAGTTTAACTATATATAAAGTCAAAATATATAGATATTTATAATTACTAGTTATACTAAAAAGCCTATACTAATCTAGAGCCCTCTATAAAGCTTCTAATAAATTAATAGTAGACTAACCTAGTAGAAGATAAAAACTAGTTTTTTAAGATACCCTTATAAAACTCTAAATAGATTATAACTTAGCCTTATAGGTATTATAAATACCTAATCGGAAATAAAAACTATTCTTTATTAGTCCCCCTTTTAATAGTAATACTCTCTATTTTCTTATATAATAGATAATTATATAGTATAAGTTAGAAATTAATTAGGCTTTTATCAGGGAACCTAAAGATTTCTAATAATATTTATAGACTAGTTTATTATTTAAAATCTAGATATAAGTTAGTAATTTTTATACTATATAAAAGTTATAGTATAATTAAAATATTAATATATTCTTCTAGTATTTTACTAAATACTATAAGAACTTTTATTATAGTATTTAGGTTCTTAAGAAGATTTA
>RYZW01001567.1:0-19477 GCA_004367215.1 Colletotrichum trifolii | reverse complement strand
TTATAATATAACTAGATATTTTAATTATATATTTTCTATTTTCGAAATACTTCATGAATTCTTTTAACTATATATAGATATTATAAATTATATAATCTAGTATTTCTATAAGATAAGATTCTTAATATTATAGTTTAGAAGTTTAGGGGGTATTAATAAGATATTTTAAATACTTTTAATTATTAGAGATATTTTATTCGTAAACTGCGAAGAGATTTGAAGATTAAATTATAACTATATTATTTCTCTATTTAGAAAACTAATCTAATAGAAAACTACTCAATAGAGTATTATACCTATATTAATAATTAAGGTAAAACTTCTTAGTTTAGAATATACTTCAAAAGAAACTATAGTACTAAAAAAACTATTTTGAGTTATTAAGTTTAACTTAAGAGATATTTAGAGAATATATTATAATAACTACTAAATAATTAGATTAATAATTTTAGATAGTAAATATTTATTTCCTAAATTTTAATATATAGATGTTTAATAAATATAGCTTTACTAGGAATACTTAAAAAGTAGTTTTAAAGTAGTCTATATATTTATAGATATAATACTAGTAGATAGACTTATAAAGAATCTGACTTAAGTGAAGTTTAAATAATTCAGAATACTTCTTAACTTTATAGATCTATAAGTAATACTTTTAAAACTAGCTAAAATAATAGACGAAGTTACTTAAAACTATTTCCCTATTTACTTAAATAATATAAATAAAGTAAACTAGTAATCCTTATTTTTAATAGAAAGTTTTTATAGTAGTAATATAAAAGGTAAGAATATATCAGAATTCTTCTAATCAATTAGGGAAAATAAAATTCTTAAGATAAGTTTTTATCTAGCTAAATACTAAAAACTTAAACTCTAAACCCTAAGGTAAGTAAATAGCTATGATAAGTATATAGAAATTAATACTATAACCCCTAAGGGGAAGGGGAACTTAAGTCTAAACTAAGGATAACTACCTAAAACTAGGACTATAACTATAGCTATAAGTTCTAAATACTCTAGGGGCTAGCTAAGATATACTATAAGTTTTAAATATTCTAGGACCTAGCTAAGGTATAGGAGGCTTACTAATTAGGGAGCTTATTACTATTACTAAAAATAATTGATATAAGTACTTAAAATTAGCTAGGGGGGTAGTATAAGCTAGGGAGTTTAAATAGGGTAAGATATTTAAGTTAGAAGAAGTCATTTAGTAATAGGAGTTCTAGTAGTAGATTCTAGGTTATTTCTATTTTTAATAAAGTTAGCTTTAAAGTTTTTTTATTATTATAATTATAACTCGAAGTATATAAGCTTCTTTATATTACTAACTTTTTTATCTTTTAACTCGAAATACTTAGATTTAAATGAAAAGTCTTAGGTTGAAATACTTATTTTACTAGTTTTGGGGATTTTAAGAGTATTTAAATAATCCTTAAATACTTTATAAATATAGTTTAAGACTAGAATATAAGTATTCCTTAACTTATTTTTATATTAATAATATTAGTTAGAAACTAAGTCTCGCTTACTAGTACTAATAGTATAAAGGTAAAAGTTATATAAAAAGATAAAACTAGAATAATACTTTATTTAGGGGATGGTTTATACTAGTTACGAATCTCTAAGGGTTTTTGTTTAGAATAAGTATTCTTTATGTTTTTCTACTAATTTACTTTTCTTAGAAGGGGTAGATTTTATAGGGGTTCTCTTTAGAGTAGTAGCTTTAAAGCTAGGTTTAGCGAGTTGTTATTTAGTAGTTTCTAGTTAATATTTAAAATTATTAATCTCTAATAAAGTTTCTTAATTTCTAATTTAAAAGGATTTATATATTATATTAGTAGTTATTTTTATATATTTCTTAAGTAGTTTAGTTATTTCTTTATTATCTTTATTACTATCTTCCCTTTTATTAGTAATAGTCTTAGGTCTTCTATTTTTATTACTAGTAGGCTTAGGTATTTCTTCTCTTTTTTTAAGGTTACTAATTAAGTTATTTTCTTTATTATTAGAAAAGGGTTTTAGAGTAGTAGTTTTCTTTAGATAGCTATAAAGATAATTTAAACTAATATTAGTAGTGGAATCTTTAGATAAAGTAGTATCTTTCTTTATAATACTATTTAACCTTAGTATTTTAGTAAGTTTGGGGAGTAGTGATAGATATTGAGGTAAATTAGGAAGGTTTTTGAAGTATAACTAAGTAAATAATCTCAGTTAAATTAACTAACCTTTATACTAATTTAAGAAGTTTAAAATATTAATAGGGTTTTATTTCTTAATAGAATTAACTTATGCTTGAATTTTAAAAATTAAATACTTTTAGATAAAATTACTAAGGAGAATAAGTATTTAACTAGAAAGAGAAGAATAAGGAAAGAAATAACAATTAAATTTCTTAAATAAGAAGTAATTAGATAAGAATTACTAAATAAAAAAGATTTCTTAAAAAGAATATAGAAAAGTATTTTAGGTTTGTAATTTATTATCTTTATTAGGTAAATAAGAGTAAAAAATACTTAAAGCGATTTTAGATTATAGTTTTAAGTTATTTTTTAGATTAAGGTTAATAAGTAATTATTCTAATTCTTAGATATAGTTAGTAAATACTAGTATTAGATTGTTAATAGAAGAGGATATAAGATACTTTAAAAAGTTACTAGTAATATTATAGTATTTAGGAATAAGTATAATAGTATTATACTTAATAGATTTAAAAGGTTTTTCTTATAGTTAGAATATTAGTAATAACTAATATATATTATTATACTTTTAGCTAATATATAGAATCTATATTACTAAAATATATTACTTATAAAAAGGAAAGTAACTTATAAAAATATTAGTATAAAAAAGAAGAAAGAAATCTAGTAAGTAAAAAATTAATAAGTAATTTATTTATAGTATATAAAAAAATTAGATTACTAGTGATTTTAGAAAGAGCTAATTAATTACTTTTACTAATATATAATAAAAATAGTTGAATATACGATAGATTATAATACTTTTCTTAATTTCTTTTATTTAAGTATTAGAAGATCTATTTTAAGTCCTATTTACTTTATTTTACTTATTTAGTATATTAGTTAAATAATATAAGGGTATCTCTAGTAGTTCTACTACTAGGGGGATATGTGAAAATAGCTATAATATTAAAAGTATTATACGATTCTACTAGTTACTATTTTAACTTAGTAGTTTATATAGGATATTACTATTCTATTTAAACGTATTCAGATACTTTATTCTAGTTAGAAGAAGATACATTTTTTAATAACCTATTTTTAGACTATATACCGTGTTATTTGTTGATTATATTTAGTTAATATATTAAAGCTAAATATCAAACTTTTTAATTAAAGAGAAATTGAATAAGTATCTATTTTAAGTCTAGACTTTTTAAAAGAGATTGAAAGCTTTAGATAATAATAAATATATAGCTAGCTTTTTAGTTAAAGTAGCTTTAATATTATATAGTAAATATTTAATAAAGAGAGATTTTAATGATATTCTCTTAGAACCTCTTTTATCTTTAATTTAGATATCTAATTTAAGTTTTTAAAATACAAAATACTTTTTAACTTTTCAAATAATATCTACTAGAAGTTATATTTAATATAGTATAAAGCCTATGTTAATCAAAGGCTTTCGAAATAGTATAATTCTTATTATAGTTACTAGAACAAATAAATTAATATATATTGTAATAATATTACTTTTTATATTATTCTAGCTATAAATTTTATATTTCTTTCATTATTATAGTCATAGAACTACTAATTAAACATTAGCCTAAATAGTATATCTTAACTATAGAGAAGTAATTATTCTAGACCTATAGCTTTTGATCTTTAATATAGTATAAGGATATACCCTATAGCCTATACGGAAAGCCGGGATAGCTAGGAACGGACATGGATTACGTAATATAGTAAGCTTAGGTTATTGTAAAATAAAAGCTTTTTATAGCTACTATACTAATTAGCCTACTAAGTTAAAGTCTTATAATTTATAGAAACTTACTTTTTACTATTACTCTTTCCCTTACTAGGCTTTTAGCTAATACTTTTATAATTCTTTAACTTCTACTTCTTAGAGGGGTAGAGCTAGGATTTCAGTAATAGCTCTATTACGACAAATAGTCGCCGAATACTCGGCGGAAAATTCGGTATCCTAAGCAATAGTATCCGCCGAAAACTCTACTAAACTTACTACTATAGCCGAATATGTAACTTCTGCTATACCGCTGAAGCCTTAAATAGCACCTATAGTAGCACTTGTATACTTCCTTAAATAACAATCCTCCTTTATAGAAATAATATTAGCTTAATTATCTAATAGTAAATATATAGTAACCCCTATATAATTAGTTTACAAAATAACTACTATTAACTATAAGGATTATTTAAAGCCCCCTAATTACCTATATAGCCTCTTTTATAAAAATACTACTTCATACAAAATCGAGGCTAATAGTAATTCAAGATAGCTACGCTTTATACTTAGGGGCCTCTATAGCCTAACAAATTTAATAGGCTATAATGAAACTCTCCTATATTCTCGAGACCTAGTAGTATAACTATTACTATATATTATTACTAGACTTTACATAAGCTAAATTTATAATATTTATTTACTATTTATTAACTAACCTGACCTTATAAGAGTTATACCTCTATAGTATACTTTATATACTTTAGTATAAGAATTAGTCCTTCCTAAAGTTTTATACTAAATAGTTAGCTATTTATAAAGCTTTAGGTACCCTTATAAAAGCTTCGAGTCTTTATACTTTTACTTTCTTCTACTACTTTAAGGCTAGACTTTAGAAGTATTTATAATATTAGAAGTTTAATAATTAGGTATTTAAAGTAGTAGCCTTAGTAATTAAACATTTCTAGGAAACCTTCTAGGAATCCCTTTAAAGTTCCTAGAGAGTATTAGTTAGTAGTATTAGTAGTACTACTACTACTAAGGGGTTGGTGCCTGAATACTATAATAAGAAGACTAATACTCTAAAAGGCTCCCCAGTAAAAAAGTTATACCTAGAAAAGTATAGGTGCCTTGAAGACTATTCTTTATACAAAATATATAGTAAATTAGGCTATACTATAACTACTTATTACTATAACAAATTCTACGTATTTTACTAGAGACTAGGTTACTTTATAAAGGTTTACTATAAATACTTTACCGAGGGTTTACTAAAAAAGCTTTAGAGCTATAATAAGCCTAAGGCTAGGAAACTATAGTATAGTAAAAATACCCTAGAGGGTAAGTAACTTATAAGGGTTTACCGTAAATACCTCGCTAAAAGCTTACTAGAGGGTCCCTAGAACTATATAGAACCTGGGGCTATATAGTAATAAGAAGGCTTAGAAGAACTTACTAGAGAATATACGCTAATACCTTAGTAGCTTAATTAGCTACGAGAAACCCTATATACCTGATTAGTAATAAGGAGCCCTATAGAGAGTATTACTAATATAAGAAAAGGTCAGATACCTTAGTATAGTTTAAAGATTTCTAGTTAATATACTAAAAAGGTTAAATATTTTAGGTTTAACCCTAAAGATTCCCGGTTAATATACTAAAGCTTTACTAATAGGCGGGAGACCTTTTAGGGTTAATATACTATACAGGAAGTACTATTAGTTTAATATAATAATAGAAGCCTTATATGTTAATATACGTATAGGATAAACAACCCTTATGCGTTAATATATATATATAGGATAACCTTATATATTAATATATATATGGGATAAACGACTCTAATATATTAATATACGTATAAGATAAACCTTTTTATCTTTACGTAATCGCTAAAGAATTAGCAAATAACTAGCGAAACTATTTTCAAAAGTAGCTATATAGTATTTATAAGCCTTAGGGCCTAAAACCTATAGAGGGGGGGATAGTTATAAAGATACACCCTATAACCTATATAGAAAGCTAGGATAGCTAGGAATAGATATAGATTACGTAATATAGTAGCCTTAGGCTACTTTGGGATAAAAGCTTTTTATAGCTACTATCTAGTTAGCCTACTAAATTGAAGTCTTATAACCTATAGAGACCTACCTTTTACTATTACTCTTTCCTTTACTAGGCCTTTAGCCAATACTTTTACATATAGTTACTAAGTCGTTAAATATTATTTTTTATAAAACATCTATTACTTAAGTAATATAACTAGGATAATATATGTCTTCTTCTAAATATTACTACTACTAGTAATTTATTATAGATAGTATTTAGAAACTCCTAAAAGGTAATAAACAACTCGAATATTGATAATTAAAGTATTCTAGTGGAAAGTCTATTTATTATTCTGCTTTAGTTATATAAGGAATTTATATTACTTATAGCTACTTAAAAAGCATATAAAACTTATAATATTAATAAAGTTAAACAAAGGAATAGCTATATAAAATACAAAAACACCTAGTATACTATTTCTAAGAGATATATTATCTATAATATTTGTTCTTATTACTAAAACTGTAATAATTGTATTTTAGCTTGAATCATTACAAATAAAGCTATTAACTACTTTTAAGACTTCTATGTTATTAATTATTCTAAAGCTATTATAATTATAATATTTAAAAGCTTTATTATATCTTCTCAATATTGGTATGATACTTATATTAATATCTTAAAATATTATGAAAAGATTTCTAAATATAAGAAATTACAAACTAAGTCTGTCTTTGAAAGTGTTTATTTTAAACTATTTACTTCATATACTTAAAGCTGAAAAAAGGTTACTAAATATATCAAAGTATATATTGAAATTTCTATAAGAACTATAAGATAAGATAGTAAATTGACCTATGAACTTAAGCCTAAGACTCTACAAGCTATAATAACTCTTTATAATTAAATACTGATATGTTTTTTAGACTAAGAAATACTATATGAAGTTCTATAAGAATATTTAGAAATATAATATTATAAGGCTAAATCTAATTTATTCTTCTGTTTATAATTTATAGAGATATACTAATAGAATTATATTGTATATCTGATAATTAGTAGCTCTAACTACTAGAATATTAAAAAGAGTTTTGGCTGGATAATCCTTATTTAGACCTTTTAAATAATAGTTTAGATATAAATAAACTCTCTTTATACATTTAAACATTTCTTAATGAAAAGCTTTTATTATGTTCTTATAACTTTGCTAATGTTAAAGAATTTTTTGAATGACTAGTATTAACAAAAGTATTAAATAATAACTAATATTATAGAGAATAGCTATTCTATAGACATAGAGTCAATATAAGTTTTAATAAACCTTAATAATTAACATTCAACTTTATAGAAATATATAATAAGACTACTAATACTATATTATATTATTACTGGGACTTAAATAAATATTAGAAGTAGGTTATATAACTTACTACTGTCACATACCAGCTTTGGTATATAGGTTTTAAGTTAGCTTTATCGATTACTATAGAAGTATAGATGGATCTCTTCCTTAGATATATTAATAATTCGAGTTACGAATTACTTTGTATATTCTCTAGATCTCTTACTTAGAAACTACTATGAATTATAAACCTTGACTAAGCTTCTATTATTACTAATAGGTAAGCTAGCTATTCTTCTTCTTTCTTTTCTTTTTCTTCTAAAAACAATTAAAGAATTACCTAGTTACCTCCTAAAAACCATATACCACGTATTTATATACTCTATAATAAACTACTTACTTATATATAATAGTAATCGTCATAATAAGTAATACAACTAGATGCTAAATGGTCATTTTATTAATCCCGAAGTTCAAAAGAGATTTAAACTAGTTATTGTAACTAATACTAATTAATACTATTCTAAGAACTAATAGAGTAAAGAAATATATTAATACTAATTTTATAAAACCCCTGAAAGGATTTACTACTTATATAGTATAAGGGAATAAGTAAAATGTTATTTAAAGTTTACTAATATTTTATTATAAAATTGTATCTAATATATAAATTGATATTAAATTAAGAAGATAATAGTAGTTTATAGATTTCTATAAAACTATTGGAGAAATACATTTTAAAAATCTCTAAAGATTTTACTAGTATTTCTATTAATAACTTTACTAAAACTCATACTAGTAACTATAAGACTTCTTATGATATCTTTGAATATATATAGTACTTATATATTTTTATTATTAGTTTCTTTAGTTAGAACATTGATTATTTCTAAGCTATTCTACCTTTTAACTACTTTAAAATTAAGTTTTCTAATATTTATAAATATTACATTAATAATAATAAGATGTGTATATTAATGGTAGTTATATTAAAGGTCTTTAATCTATTTAAAGTTATATATTTCCCGGGAACGTTTTAAAGAAAACTATACCTAGTAGTCAGCTCTTATTTTATGTACTCTATAAATAATACTAGAACTAAGGAATTATCTAAATAGAAAGAACCTTAAATAGTAATAATATAGTTAGTTAATACGATAGCTAATAAATAGGGAAAGTATAAACCTATTAATTATAGTTATTCTTTATAGGATTATACTAGATTATTACGTCATACTTACTACTAGCTACTACTATGTATTACTAGTTATTAATAATTACTAGCTATTTATAATTGTTAGTAAGAACTAATTACTAGTAATAGTTACCATATGTAGTTTATATAACTAGAAAGTCTATAACTACTAGTTACGCTTACTTGCTATAGGATTCGAATTTACTATTCTTACTATGAAATAGTAAAAGCTAGCTAAATATTAAACTACTATATCAAGCAGGAAAGATATTTATAAGGCTAAAGTTATTAAGATTATTTATACTTTTGTTTAAGATAAAGAATAAAAAACAAGGTTTATTCTATATTATAAAATCACTATTATAATTACTATCATACTTATTACTTTAACTAAGAAGAAAGATAGTAAATACTTTTATTATAAGAAAGGTTACTTAACTTTGAAACACTAGACAGCTTATTTTAACCTTATCTTTACTAATTATAAATATTATAAGTAATTTATAGCTTGTATAGTAAAGTATATATATAGTAAGAATTATGCTAAAATATCTATAACTATGCTATCCTTATTAGTATTTATTAAAAATACTTTCAATATTATTAGTAGTTCTACTATCACTAGTTTTACTATTTAGAAGCTATCAATAATACTTAAAGCTATATATCCTATTATTAATAATAGGCTATTATAAGTTCTGATGATATTATTAACTTAGATTACTTCAACTTAATTTTTAATAACTTTACTTTCTTTATATTATATAGTATATGCAATTATTTCTAGCTTTTTACTTTTACTCATAGTAAATCAGTTAAACTAGAAAGTATAGGTATGGGTTTCTTATAAATCAAAGATCCTATTATTATTTCTAGAATAGTTAACTAGATTATCAAAAATATTAAACATAGCTTTTTCAGCTTTATTCACTTCTTTAGTTTTAATACACTTTAAAAGAGGTATAGTAAATATAATTATAAGATTATAAGTTTTATAGAAATTTATTCTTATAAGAGTTTAATTAAAATCTACTAAGTAAATAATATATATATTATTAGTATTATTAATAGTACTACTACTCCTATAGATTTTACTTTTAGTTTTACTAGAGTTAGAATAAAAGCTTAATTTATATTTAAAATAACATATTCTCACTTTGTTTATACCTATCTATCACGAGTTATCGAAACATACTATTATAAAAATATCTAATTTACCTAGCAAAAGATTAACTCCTTCTACTATAAAACATACTATCTCGCTGAATCTACTAGAATTATCAGCTATAATGCTTTTTTTCCTTTTATGTAAATAAATAAAAAGATTTATGTTAATTCTATTAAAGTTAAACTACTATCTACTATAAATAAGAAATATACCTTTTATCTCCTTAATTATTATAGTAGATATTACTAGCCTATGATACTTAGTAGCTACTACTATAAAATAATATCTAAAACTATTACGAGGTTTAATAGTACCTTTACTAGAATAACTATATTCACTATAAAGAGTTAGGTATATAATAATACTTTAGAGCTCAAGAAATTATTAAGAAACGCTTATTTTTTAAGTATTTAGCATAACTTTATTATTACTTGTATACTATTAAAAAATAAAGTAATTAAGTATACTAGTCATACTGTTCTTAAGAAAGTATATATAATACTTATTAATAAAGGTTTTCCTAAGGAACTTTAAGATTATATATCTAATATTACTATTTAGATCTATAACTTCTTACTATAGAAAAATAAAAATAAACTTAGGTTCTATAGAATTATAGTAAAGAAATTAAATTTAGCTAATACCTATAATCTTATAGAGATTAAATATATTTCAATATTTAGATATATGATTTATATTTAGAAGGGGCTAGTAGCCCGCTCTCTACTACTATTATTAGGAAATATATTACCCCCTAAAGTATAACTTTAGCTTTCCTACCCCCCTACTAACTATTATAGCTAGCCTCTAGTTAATCTAGTACTAAACCCCTAATAGTTATAATAGCTAGTATACCTACCTTATATTAACTTTTTCGTATATAACAAATAACTAATAACTCCTTCTACGATACCTTTATACTTTTATATCTTTATACTTTTATAGTTATATATAATTCAAATATCTTAAAGTATTTAACTACTACTAACTATAAGTATTCTTTTTGAATATTCATTATAACTTTAATATCTAGAGCTTTAATATCCTTACTAAACCTTACTTACTTCTAAGATAAGGTTTTATACTACTAATATAAAAGTTCTCTATTACTAATATAAACTAACTTATAATCCCTATATAAGTATAGTAGGACTTAGCCTATTTCTATTAGTAAGTAATCTTAATATATTAAATATAACTAATATATTAATAATATTTATATAGATATAGATATTTCTAATCTAACTAGATAGGTTTTAAAACTATTACAGGCTATGCCTCACTAGTTAATTCTAGCTTTACCCGAGTCTTAATAACTATACCTGAGAAGTTAGGTACTAGTAAGCTACTAGTAAGCTTCTAGTATTACCCCTAAATAGACTTTTTACACTTTTTATAAGAACCTCTCTTTTACTTTTTAGTTCTAAATAAATAGTATTTATACTCTTTATAACTAAATTATAGCTTAAGTTTAGTTTTTTATATATTTAGAATTTAGATTTATTTTTTATATACGTAATATTAAATTAAGTATAGGTTTTTACTAGTTAAGAAGAAATACTAATTAGTAACGCATTATTCCTAAATATAAGAGATATTAAGTTAAGTATAATTCCCTATTAAATAGAAAAACTAGGGTAGAGTACTATTCCTTACTAATTATAATTCCTAAGATATTATTAGTAGAATATAGTTTTTAATAAAAATTTATAACTAAATATTAGAGCTAATTATTATTATAAAATAGAAAAAACTAATACCCCTTAAAACCCTTATAATTAGTACTACTATAGAAAGGTTACTATAATAATATCTAAATATAGCTATTACCCGTTCTATAAGAAAATTATAGTACTAACTACTAGGTTAATAGAGAAAAAATTAGAACTTTCCCCTAATACTACTATTACCTTTTTATAGTTTACTTATATAGCCTTTACCTTTTAAAAGAAACTTCTCTTTTTCCCTAATACATTCTTAGGTAAAAAGAAAGTATAATACTTAGGTCTACTAAATAAGGGAAAAATTGAAGATTAATTAGGATTTCTTCGAGATAGATAAATAAAAATAGTACCTAGTTTATTCTTACTTAGATCTTAAAATCTAGTAAATAATAGAGATTTTGTTTATAGTTAGAAAACTAGGGGAAAACCAGGATCCCTAAAACTTTATAGTTTATTTAGATTATACTTACCTAGATCTTAATATCTAGTTTTCAATTATTATTTAATTATAGTTTCTCTACTAGAAATATACTAAAAAACTTACTATTTTTCTCCTATAATTCAAGAAAGTCTTTAAAGATATTAGAAGTTATAATTAGCTTAATATAATCTAGATTTCTTTATTAGAAACTAT
This sequence comes from Colletotrichum trifolii, assembly GCA_004367215.1. NCBI lineage: Eukaryota > Fungi > Ascomycota > Sordariomycetes > Glomerellales > Glomerellaceae > Colletotrichum > Colletotrichum trifolii. Next base: position 7,438 of record RYZW01001567.1, on the reverse strand, counting down.
ACTAATCTTTTATTTAAAAAAACTCTTTATTATAATTAAGCTCTTTATTATTTATAATTAATAGTTCTTAAAAGTATAAGATATTATTTAGAAAATAGAGTATATAAAAATATTACTAACCTAGTAAGTTTTAATTATTTATTTCTTTATATTAAAAGATTAGAATAGAGATATAATAATAACTAGGGCTATATATAAGTAGTACTACTACTATAGGTTTTCTAGTTTTATAAGTTTTATTAAAAAAGCTCCCCTATTATAGAGAAATATATATAAGTATTATAGTTATTATAAAAGAAACTATATTACTTAGAACTATATTAATACTAGTATAATAAAAAAGAAGAAAAAAAGATTACAAGTTACTAAAATAGAACTTTAGAAGCTAAAAAACTTAGAAAATAATACTAGCTTTTTTCCTAGTAAAGAGGAAGATATAGGAAAAGAGTAATTCTAATATAAAGTTAAGTATTAAAACTTATAAAAGTAGAATCTTAGGAATAGAAGAAATAGTAGAAATAAGAAATAATAAGTAGTTAGCTACTATCTAGATAAGAGTTGATAGAAGTTATACTATTAATTTTTTAATAGATACTAGTTGTAATACTTATACTATTATTAATATATCTTTTATAAAAAAGTTATACTTATTACTTATTAATATAATAAAGAAAAAGATAAAAAATTATATTAAAGATAAATTATTACTTAGTAGTATTTTAAAGGTTATTAAATTATCCCTAGAAATAGGAAGTTATATATAAGAGATCTATATTTATATTATAAAAAGATTATTACTAAAATTATATTTTAGGTAACTCTAGATAAAAAATAATTATATTATATATAATACTAATACCTAGTAGATAAAGTATAGTAAAAAAAGGGTTATAGTATACCTAGAATACTAGGAAAAGCCTACTAAGATCTAGGAAATTTAATCAGTATAGTTTCTAAATATGAATTCTTTTTTAATTATATATTAGAGGATTACTAAGATGTAGAAATTAATATCTAAAACCTACTAACTAATATCTATTAACCTTAAAAATATTAAGAAAACTTTAATATTTAAGGTTTTAGTTAATCCGAAGAAATATATCTTAGTAAGTATATTTAGAGAATTCCTAGACTTATTTAATTTAGAGAAAACCTACTAGGTATTTATTAATAAAGAGTTATTAGATCATATAATCTTATTAATACTTAATAAAGATAAGAATAATTCTCTTTTCCCCTAAAGCCCCCTTTATAGTATATTATAATAGGAGTTACTAGTATTTAAGAAGATAATAGAAGATCTCCTAGATAAAAAGCTTATTAAAACTACTAGATTAGTTATTAAAATACCTATTTTCTTTATTAGGAAACCTAGTAGAAGTATTAGGTTTTGTATAGATTATAAAGCTTTAAATATAATTATAAAGAAAGATGAATATTTTTTATTTCTTATATTAGAAACTTTCTAGAAGGTTACTAGTATTTGTTAGTTTATAAAACTTAATATTATTATAGTTTTCTATAAGATATAGATTAAAAATAAAAACTAGGAAAAAATAGTATTTTATATTTAATATAGTTTTTAAAGTAGATTATTTACTTTTTTAAACTTATTAGGGCTTTAGTAATATTCTAGTAATATATTAATAAAGTATTATATAAGTTCCTAGATAGTTTTGTTATAGTACATATTAATAATATCCTAATCTATACTACTAAATTAAAGAAAGATTACGAGATTTAAATATAGAAAATATTCCGCTACTTTACTAATACTAGGCTATCTCTAGATTTAAAGAAATATAAGTTTTTAGTAATAATAGTAAAGTATATAAAGTTTATCCTAATAGTAGGGAAAAATGTCTTTTATAATCCTCTTAAATTAGCTATAATTAAAGATTAGTTTCCCCCTAAGTTTAGAAAAAAAGTTTAGAGTTTTTTAGGGTTCTATAATTATTAGAAAGATTTTATTTTTAAATATAATAAAATCACAGAATTATTAATTTAGCTAACTTAGAAAGATTTCTCTTTCTAGTAAAAAGTAGAATAAAAAGCTATTTTTACTAAACTTAAAAATTTCTTTATAGAAGAATTAATATTTTATATATTTAACTTTAAAGCTATTATTACTATAAAACCTATTTATTCTAGGTTTATACTAAAAGGAATTCTAATTTAAGAAAATAGTATAAGTATAACCTATTTAGTAGTTTTCTACTCTTAATAACTATCCCCTATAAAATATAACTATTTAATTTATAATAAGGAATTACTAGTAGTACTAGTATATTTATAAACCTAGAAAACTAAGCTTTTAACTATTAAATAGTTTAAAATACTTTTAGATTATAAAAGTTTTAAATACTTTGTAAAAAAGTAGTAATTTACTAAGAAGTAAAACTAATAAATAGAAAGGCTATTTTAGTTTAATTTTTATATTAAAGATTATTTAAAGTTTTAAATAGTAGTTTTAGATATTTTATTAAGATATAAATAAGATATACTTATAGGATAAGATAATAAGAGATTATAAAGATAAATTATTTAAGTTATCCCTAATAATATATAATTTAGTAATTCTTAAATAGGGAAAATTAAGTAAGAAGAATTAGTAGTTTTTAATATAAAACCTAATTTTAAGGAATTTTAAATCTATATAATAGAAAAAGATATAATATTCTAAAAAACTAAAGTAGCTATCTAGTAAGAAAAATATAGGTTTTCCCCTAATTTATATTTAAAGATTTAGATTTCGAAATATTAACTAGATGATTTTGAATATTTAATATTTTAAACGAAAATATAAGTATCTAAAAATAATAATAAAGAAAGCTTTTTTAATAAATTAAAGATAAAGTTAGTTTAAGAGTTATATAATTCTACTACTACTAGCGATTTAAGGAGGAATAGTATACTTAAGATTAAAAATAAGAAGTTTTTCTAGTTAAATTAGTTATAGATTATAAAGAGATTTATATAGAACTATAATATCTATAATAATATATATATCTAGAAATAAGTAAAGAAAGGTTTTTTAGAGTTTTTTTTAGTACTTAACTAGTAATATTTTAATCTATTAATAGATTTTATTACTAGTTTCCTATCAACTAGAAAGAAAAGTAGTTAATATTTTTAGGTTATTATTAATAAACTAAGTAAATTAGTAATACTTAAAGAGATAGATACTATAAAAACTAAAATATATATTAAATAGTTCTTTAGCTACTACTATAGGTTTTATAAGATATTATAATCTATTATTAGTAATTATAGTTTAAACTAGGTAAATAGGTTCTAGAGAGAGTTTTACTACTTAATAGGAGTAATATAATTATTTAGTACTAATTATTATTTTTAAACTAATAAGAGAATAGAATACTAGAACTAGGAAATTCAAGTTATATTATAAATATATATATACTAGTCTTAGGATAACTAGGGAAACCTCTTATTTATTATATAATTTATTTTACGGAATAAGTATAACTTAAATATTAAAACTATACTATTTTTTATAGAGTATAGTTATTATATTAATCTTATACTTATTATTAAAGATATAAAAAAGTAGTATTTAAAAGAAAAGCTATTATATAGTTACTAGTTAATAGGATAAAAGATATTATAAGATTTATTTAAGCTAAGATTATAGTAGTTTAGTAGTAAAGTAAAGTTTTAACTAATAAGTACTAGTACTTTATAGATAAGTATTAAGTAAATAATAAAATATAGTTAAATATCTTAAATTATAAATTATTATAGCTAAATAAGAAACTAGATTAGTTATATTATAAATACAAGGTTATAAAAGTTATTATATTATATAATATTAAGTTAAATATATTAGGGATAGTTTACTTTCAATTTTATATTAATCTCTTCTAGAAGGTAGCTAGTAATCCTCTACTTAGCTAAGAGGTTATTAATTTATAATTACTATTTTTAGTTAATAATAATAGTAAAGTAGAATAGGAAATTAAGGATATTCTAGTAGTAAAGTAATACTAAGTAAGTAAAGAATAGTAATAGTAAGTTTTTATTAAATAGAAAGGATTTATAGATATTATATAGGAAATAGTAAATATAATATAGGAAATAGAGGTATTAGATTAGTATAAAGTATATTTCAGGTTAATTAATAACTATAATAAAAACTTTAAGAAAGTAGCCTTAGTATATTACTAGTAAAAAGGGGAGTAATATTATAAATTATACCTAGCTAATTAATTCTAGTTTTACCTAAGTCTTGATAATTATACCTGAGAAGTTAGGTATTAGTAAACTACTAGTAAACCTTTAGTATTACCCTTAAATAGACTTTTTATACTTTTTATAAGAACTTCTCTTTTACTCCTTAGTTCTAAATAAATAGTATTTACGCTCCCTATAGCTAAATTATAGCCTAGGCCTAGCTTTTCGCAAAAACCCTTATAAGTATATTATTATAATATTCTAAGGTATTTAGTAATAGGTATAATAGTAATATATTAATATTAAAATATTATCTAATTAATCCCTAGTTTCTAATATTATTAATTGAGTATAGTAACTTATACAATAACTAGATAATCTTCTTTTAATTTCTACAAATTACTTATTAATTATAGTACTTAGAATAACTTTATTAAAGCCTAGTTTAATATGCTAATAGTTTTAGTTATAATAGTTATAACTAAATATATCTATATGTATCTTATAGTTATCTTTTTATAAGTACCTATATCGATTGTAAGAAGATTTTAGTTTTATTATAAAAGATATAGAAGAATAATAAATTATAGAATACTTAGCTTTTATATCTTAAAATAAGTATTTTATTATATTCTTTTTTTAAGAAATTCAAAGAAGTTCTTAACTTTACAATTTAAGTAGTTATTTTTAGCTATATATAACATGTTTTAGTTTCAATAAATTTCTCTTTATATAAATTATTACTATAAAGTCTTCTACTATTATAGAATTAAATATCAGAATCAGCAGTATAATTATCTATAATATTAAGTAATTTTATTATCGTTTTAACTAGCTATAAGCTAGTATTGATATAAATACTATTATCGGGGAAAGTTTATAGTTCACTCTGTTTTTAAGGTAAAGAGTTTAGATACTATTCTAAATATAGAGTAAAAAGAACTAAATATCACTTATATTTATAAAAAGAGAAACAAATACTTTCTATATACTACTAACATAGAAGTATATATTATAGAAAGTCTGTTATTAATTATAACTTTATATATAATTATATTTATTATATTTATACATTTAATATAAAGAAAGTTCCTTACTACTTTAGTATTTATTTTACAAAGGTTTTAATAAGACTATTTTATATAGTCCTAGAAATACTACTAAATAAAATAATATTAATTATGATATCTTATTTAATAAACCTAACTTCTAGATCTAATATTTTAGTTAAGTCCCAGATTAGACTATTACTACTTTAGGGGAACCTTTTTAAGATAAGAACATTCTTTTAGAACTAGAAAAATATTAAACTAATGATACTTATACTATAGAATATAGTACTTATATTAAAAGTCTCTAATCTATTTGAAGTTATATATTTCTCTAGAACTTTATAAAGGAAGCTATACCTAGTAGTTAGCTTTTACTTTAGCTTTTACTTTATATACCCTATAAATAAGACTACAACTAAAGAGCTATTTAAATAGAGAAAACCTTAAACAGTAATGATATAATTAATTAATATAATATCTAATAAATACGAAAGTATAAAAGAAAAGTATAAACCTATCTATTATAGTTATGTTTTAAAAGATTATAGTTATATAATACTAATACCTACTAGCTACTAGTATTTATCGCTAGTTATTAATAGTTACTCGTTACTTATAACTATCAGCAGGAGCCAACTACTAGTAGTAGTTACTATAATTAGTTTATATACTAAGTAAGAATGCTAGTCATAGTTACTTGCTATAGGATTCAAACCTACTACTCTTACTATAAAATAGTAAAAGCTAGATAGATATGAAACTACTATATTAAGTAGGTATACTATAAAATATAGAACTGTACTACTAGAGAATTATTTTCTATTAACTATTATATAATAGTCATTTATGGTTAATATTATAGATAATAAAAGTCATGATCATTTTATAGATATTATTTAGAAATTAGAATTAGATTACTTTAATCTAGATATTTACTTACTAATAATAGTATTACTTAATATCCTTATAGTTTTTATTATAAACTATCCTTATTATACTCACGTGATAAAACTACTAGACTATTACTAGAAAGTTTATAGTACTTATTCTTATAAGAAAATCTATTTTACTACCTATATTTATATTGATTTAAAGAACTTAATTATTATTACTTCTCTTAGTATTATAATATTATTAAAAGTTCTTTGACTAGAATAAATATTCTCTTAAACTATTAAAAAAATAACGAAAAGCTCTTTTCAATTCTTCCATTACAAATTTATATATAATACTAAGATACAATAAATAATTAATAAAAATAACTTCTATTTTATCAATAAACTTTCTAATACTAAGACTTTTTTAAGTATATAGATCTTTAATATTAAAACTACTATTTTAGATAAAATTATAAAATTTAAAACTTAATAGGTTATCTATAGTAATTATAAGAAAAGTAATTACTTTTCTTAGGAAGTCTATACTATTATAGTAATTACTACTACTATATACTCTTTCTTACTATGATTATATTCTACTATCTCCTATATAAAGTATTTAGTTTTAATACTAATTTCCTTATTATTTCTATCTCTTAAAGTATTTCAGTTTATATTCATTAACTTATAAGTTATTCTAATAATAGAAATAAAGTTTAGTAACTTTAAAAAGGATTTTATAGTTTCTATAAAAGTTCTTTATAGTAATTTTATATATTATAATTAAAGTAAAGAAAATTAGTTTTATACTAATATAAAGATATACCTTATAGCCTATATAGAGAGCTAGGATAGCTAGGATCGGATTAATTATACGGATACGGATTATGTGATATAGTAACCTTAGGCTACTATAGAATAAAAGCCTCTTATAACTACTATTAATTAGCCTACTAAGTTGAAGTCTTATAATCTATAGAGATTTACTTTTTACTATTACTTTTTTCCTTACTAGGCTTTTAGCTATTCCCTTATAATTCTTTAACTTCTACTTCTTAGAGGGGTTAGGCTAGGATTTTAGTAATAGTTCTATAATATATAGTTGCTGAATACTTGGCGGAAAATTCAGTATCCTAAGTAATAATACCTACTGAAACCTCTGCTGAAAATATAGTGACTATATCACCTAAACCTTAAATGGTAACTACGTTACCTAAATATATAGTAACTATAGTACTCGTATACCTCCTTAAATAATAGTCCTCCTTTATAGAGATAATATTAGTCTAGCTTTCTAGTAGTAAACCTATAGTAACC
>RYZW01001566.1:0-19486 GCA_004367215.1 Colletotrichum trifolii | reverse complement strand
AGATAATCTTCTTTTAAATATCTATAAATTACCTATTAATTATAATACTTAGGATAATTTTATTAAAACCTATTTTAATAAAATAATAGCTTTAGTTATAATAGTTATAACTAGATATCTCTATACCTATTCTATACTTCTTTTTTTATAAGTAACTATATAGATTTCAAAGAGATTTCAGTTCTATTATAAAAAATACAGAAAAATAATAGATCACGGAATACCTAGCTTTTAGTATTCTATTTTATTCTATCTTTAAGAAATTCACAAAAGTTCTTAACCTTATAACCTTAGTAGTTACTTTTAGTTATATATATTAAGCCTTAGTTTTAATAAAGCTCTCCCTAACTATTACTACGAGGTCTTCTATTATTATAGAATTAAATATCAGAACTAGAGGTATAATTATCCATAATAATAGGTAATTTCATTACTATTTTAACTAGTTATAAGCTAGTATTAGCACGAATACTATTACTAGGTAAAGTTTATAGATAAATCTATATATNCTTAGATACTATTCCAGGTACAGAGCAAAAATAACCAAATAGTTTATAAATAAAGTATTTCTAATAATTAAAAATATTTAAAATATCTCGTTAATACCCCTTAAGTTCCTGAACTATAGTACTAGGAAGCTCATCCTATAGAAATACTAAATTATATAGTTTATAGTATTTATATATATTTAAGAAGGATTTATAAAATATTTCGAAAATAGAGAATATATAAATAAGATATCTAGCTATATTATAATAGAGGTATAAAGAATCGAATTAACTTTTATCTAGTACTTATAAATCTTTTTTAGTATAGTTTTATTAGGATTTACTATAAAAGTTACTACTAGAAGTAGTATTATTAGAGTTGGGCTATAGTTGAGATTAAAGTACTTAGTGATCTTAATAATATATATATTATAAACTAAGTAAATCTTATAATATTTATAATCCTAAATTACTCGAATTCCTAGGAAATATTCGATAAGACCTTACTCTTTAAGTCTATAGGTACTTTTAATATTTTTAATAATTTCATGAGTTTCCTTTTTAGCTGATTTATAATATATAAAAAGAATATTATCTATATAGAATAGGAGAAAGATAATTGAATTCTTATTTTTGAATAAATAAGGTTTTTCTAGGTATAGCTAGAAGCTTAATAATTTGAGGATAACATAAAAGGTCTTATCTTAAAGAATAGGTATATCCCGAGGTCTATAAGAGGTATATTTAAGTTTAGTATAATACTTCATAATTTTGAATCTATCTAGTGGCTTAATAATTATTAGAAGTCTATTAGGATCTCTTATAGTATGGAGAAATATATTAATAATATTAAACTAGTAGACTTTAAAGTTAAATTATATTATAATTACTATAATTACCTGAAATATTTAAGTAGCTAGGGTTATTATATATATAGTCTATAATAGATTAGCTAGTTATATATCTTTATATATATAAATCTCTATTTTATACTATTCTAGAAAACTGTCTATATCTATTTTATAGGTAAAAGTTTATTTGAGAAGAAAGGGTTGATTTCTAGTATCCTAGTAATCTATTCTTCGCTAGGTACTTTTCTCTTTTAACTTTATAATTTTAGCCTTTACTATTTTAATAAAGGATATTTATAGTAGTTTTAGTAAATTAGCGATATTTTTCTAAGTCTTTAGTAGTAGTATTAGTTAATTAAGGTATATTTGAATTTTAGTAGAAGGACTTTTCTTTTTTAATACTATATTTTCAATAATAAAGAAAATTATTAAGAAGTTAAGACTAGTTTTATCTAGCTTTTACTACTAATTAGGTAAATAAGGACTAGTAAAACTATCCTATTCGTATTCTATAAAATATAAAATATTACTATTATATTCTTTTAAAAGTACTATATAGTTATTAATAGTAATTTCTAGTTCTAATTATTATTATCATCTATTCCTATATTATTGGTTTAGCTTTTAGGTAGTTAAAGATCCCGATTTAAGTAGTTAAAGTCTAGAGCTATATTTTAATCTACTTTAAATTAACTAAATAGGAGTCCTAAAGCGGTTACTTCTATTTTTAGTTAAAATAAATATCTCTTCTTAGTTAACTAGATCTTTTATTTTAAATATATTATCTAGTTTTCTAGTTATTAGTATATTTCCTAAACTTTAATTTTCACTTAGAGTTATTATATCTAGTTATTTTTAATTAGAAACCTAGACTAGTTGTATTAGTTTAAATATTAGTTTAAGTATTATTAAATTTCTTTTACTAGTTTTAGAAACTAATTCTAGGTTTAGTTTAATATTTTAAATTACTTCTAGTATTAATAGGATAGTTAGTAGAAGAGAAGTCCTTTTATTAGGTATTTTTATTATCTTAAAATCTCTAAATATCTTAAGAATAAAGTCCTCTTCTTTTTTAATAATTAACTTAACTAGTAGTTTTGCAATTTCCTTTATAAGTACTTTATACGAATCCTATTCCAAATAAAATCTTATCTTATTAAATTTAATATTTCAGGTAATAATAATTTTCTAAAAAGTAAGGATTTAGACTTTATATAAGTTATAAGTATTTAGAATATAGTTTATTAGGTATCCGATATATCTTTTTAGTTTAATTTTAAATAACCTTTTTAAAATACTTTATTTATAGTATTTCTTAAACGGGTATACTTAATAACTATAAAAATAAATCTATCCCTAATAAAATCGTAAGTCTCGATAAAGATTTAGAGTATACTCTAGTACTTACTAATAAAAAATACTACTTATACTAGGTTTCCTAACCTCGTATAATAATATCTAGTTATTTTAAATATTTAGAAATATATTATATAGTATAACTACTATTTAAATTAACTCTACTTATAGTTTAGGTAGTAATCCTATAGTTTCTTATATTTTCTATTTTAAGTAATTAGCTTTTTTCTAGTATATTTATTTATTCTAATTAGCTTTTTAGTATAAGAAAAAGATAGCTCGAGATTAATCTTTTACTCTATTACTTATTTCTAGTAACTAGTTTCTCTATTAATTACTATTACTATTCTCTTAATATTTTATTGAATTCTATAAATTAAAAAGTTTCTTTATTTTTTTACCTATTCTTGAAACATTAAGAATACTTAAAAGACTAAATTAAAGGTTTTATTAAGTAATATAAATAAAAAGAAAAAGCTTGAAAACTTATTTTTAATAATAAGAGTTTAGGAGTTACCTATATATATTTTAGAGAAATTAAATAGATCCTAAATAATATAATAAAATAGGCGAATTAAGTATAACTCTAAAATTCATCTAGAGATAACTTATTAAGAATAGGCTATTATATAATATAAATAGTTTAATTACCTTAGTCCTATAATCTTTACCTTTTAAATATTAAAGATTAAATACTTAAGAGTAGTCTATTCTAGATATTTTACTTAAAAATATTATATCTAAGTATTATTAGATTTTAGTTCTAGGAGAACTATTTTAAAGTATAGTTAAGAAAATAGAATACTTAATAATTCTGAGATAATACTAGAAATACTTAAATAGACTATAAAATAATTTAAAATAGGTTTATATTTAAAGAAAACGAGGTTATACTTTCTAAGTAACTATTTTATAATAATAAAGTATTTAATTAAGCTAAACCTAAAAATAAAGTCTAGTCCTATATATTAGATTTTAGTCTTATTAAAAAGTAAAACTTCCAAGATAATATTAGTATAGAATTTTTTAATATAAATAATATTATCTAATATTAAATTAAATGTATTCTTCTTTTTTAAATTATCAAAAATATTCTTAATAATTCTCTTACTTCATCTAATTATAGGAAAGTTAATTAAATTATATTAAACTAAATCTATTCCTTTACTATACTTAAAAGATCTTTCTTTAAAGGAATTTATTAAATTAATAATATAGATTCCTTTTTAGCTATTAAAAATAGTATTCCTCAAAAATATATAAGGTTTTTAAGTAGTTAAGAAAACTCCTAAGGGAATTTTGGATAACCTTCTAAAGAAAATAGGATTAATACTAATATATATTAAGTTAGAAAAGTAATTATCACTAGATTTACTAGTTAAAAGAACTAATTTAGCTTTTACAGTATCTAAAAGAGGGTTTTTAGCTTTACTAGTATACCCCTTAGTATTTAATTAACCTTTTTTAGCTAGTTTCTATTATAAGATATAGAGTTTAGAGTTATTTACCTTATTTATAATACTATTTTAAATAGTAACTAATATCTAAATATTAAGGAATCTAATATATAAACTAGTAATAATATATTTAATATATTTATAGTTTTCTAGAAAATATAAGTAGCTCTTATAATTATATAGGTATTTTAGTTTAGCTTAAGTTATATCTAACTTTCCCGCTAAAATAGCTAAAATAGCTAGTATTTTATTATAGTTTTTTAATAAATTCTTTTTAGTATAAAATAAAGTAATAAAGATCTCTCTATATTTAACTAAAGTTTTAACTTTAAAATTCAAAATCTCTCTTAAGATAATATCCTAGTACTAAGTTATAGTTTAATTAAGTGAAATATATTAAGTAAATATTTAAAGGTATTCCTTAATTATAAGAGTTCCCTAGATCTCTAGGATAGTATATATAACTATTTAGAAATAAATAGTATATTATTTATTATATTATACTAGACTAATGATATTTAAATTAGTTTTCTCGAAAACCTTTTTATATTTAACTCTAGTTCTGTACTATATAATTGAATTATTCTAGGTATATTAATATTTCAGAGTTTTTAGGAAAACTTAAAAAGATATATTATTTTTATTAAGAGATTCTATTTAAATAAGTATTAGAAAACTATTATTAATAATAGTATTAACTTATATCTAAATTATATTATAATATTTCTTAGTTTCTTTATAGTTAAATTCTTAAACTACTTAAAATTTAAGATCTATTAAGTAGTAGTTGAAAACCCCTAGAACAATAAATATATAGGGGATAGTATTTTTAGTCTTTTCTTAAATAGTATTTTCTTATTTAAGCTATTTATTAAATTTAAATAGTTTAAGTATTTTTAAAATATTAAAAATAGGTTTAGTATCTAGATTAATATATTCCTATATATCTTAGTTAGTTATATAGAAATAAAGCGTAATATATTAATAATTAAAGTTAGAACTATTAGATAGTTTAATTATTATATTAAAATTACTAGTAATTAAGTATATTATTTTTAAGTAGTAAATTAAAGAATCAATAAGATAGATTGAAAAAGATTTCTTTTATATTTATTAATTATAAGTAACTCAGAGATATCTAAATATAACTAGGTTTATAACTTAGAAAAAATAATATAGTATATAATTTAAAAATAGGTTATTAAAAATATATCTTCTTCTAACTAGAATAAAATATCTAAATACGCTTAAATGGAATAGTAATGTTTTATATAAACTACCCGAGTTATATAGTAGCTAGTAGAGTTATATAGTAGCTTTAGTACTATATATATTCTTATATTTGAACAGTTATATAATTTAAATTAATAAATATCTTAAAAGTAAAGTTTAGGGTGTTTTTTATAAAAGTATTAGTAATATCATTATCTCTATTAATTTACTATATTTCGTAGAACTCATAGTACTTATATAACTATTTTAATACTATAATATCGATTATTAGGTATTTTCCTTTAGTAATATTAAGTTTTATGGGGTATTTATAGGAGGAATATAAGCTAGTATATATAGTAGTTAGGATTTAGAAGAGACTTTAATATTTAAGGATTTTCTTAAGTAATTTAGTAATAGTATAGGTAAAGTCTATACTAGTTATTCTAGTATAAATTTCTAAAGTAAGTATATTCCTAGTAATCTTTTTATTTTTAGTAGAAGAGTAGTATATAAAGTTACTATAGAGGTTAAATTAGGTATTACTAGTTATTATTTCTTAGTTTAGGATTATTATAAATCCTAGTTAAAATAAGAGGTTAGTATTATTAGTAAAAGAATTGTTAATAAAAGTATAGAAGTATACTTTTGAAAAGTTAAGTAGTATAAAGTTAAGTAGTATAAAGTTAAGTAGTATAAAGTTAAGGTTATAGGTAAAGTATTTGATTTATTATTTGAAGTATTTATTGAGAGTAGTAGTATTATTAGTAAAGGGTTATTACTTTTATATAGTATAAAAAGGGTTAAATGATACTTCGGGTTAGTATATTAAAGTGAAATATATTTTATATATATATTACTTAATATATATCTTCTTAATTATTTTAGGTATAGTATATATATTAAGGAGTACTAGTTTTTGTTTTCAGTGTTTTTAGTATAGGTAGAGGGTATTAGTATTAAAGCTTAAGATATTTTTATTAAATATAAGAGGGGTAGTTTCTATAAGAATAGTTTTTAGTTTTATTTTATATAAAACGTTTTGGAATTTTTTATTTTTATAGTATAAGAAAGTAATATCTAAGAAGCTAAGGGTATTATTAGTTTATATATTTATAAAGTTAAAGTTATTATTAGTATAATATAAAACAAAGAGGTATAGGTTATATATTAATATTTCTATTTATAATTATCTTTTGTAGTATTTAGAGTAAGTTACTTATTAGTAAGTACTAGTTTTAGTAAGGTTATATAATAGTTTAATAATAATTATTATAGAACCTAGAAAGTATTATTTTTTAAAGAAGGATAGTAAATTAGCTATAATATATTTTATAAGTTCTATTTTAGTCTAAGTATAGGTTTAAGTAATATTTTAGAGTTATACTATTATATTTTTATATTAGAGGGGAATTAAAGTTACAACTAAAATTAATTATTAATTATTTTATTAGACTATTAGTAATTATATTAGTATTATGAATTTGGTATTATTACTAAAACTGTAGATTATAAGGTATAATATCTTATAAACTTTATTTATATCCTTATGTTTAATTCTATTAGTAATATATAATTTAGAATACTTATAATCTTTATAGAGGATAAAGCTAAATTAGATAATCTCGATAATACTATTAGTAATAATATTTTTAATTTCTTTTTAATTAATTCTTTAAGTAGTAGATTTAATATTATAATAATGTCTTTTTATAGAGAATAAAAGAGAGAATTATACCTAACTATTTTCTAGCTATAAAATATACTATAGAATAAGGTTTATAGTTTAATATTTAAACGAGAGTAGTAACTAAGTTATATTTTAGAGAGTTAAGTAGTTCTAGTAGTATATTAGGGATATTATTAGTAATTTAGGGAAGTAGGGGATTATTATTATTAATAGTAGAAGAGTTATTATTACATATACTAATAGTATTATATAGTATTTAGTAAGTATTCTAAGGTTTTATAGGGATAATAAAAGATAAAATTGGGATATTACTATAGGAATATATATTTCTTAGTAATATTAGACTTCTAGTAATAATCTCGGGGATATAAATAAGGTAATTATTTAAACCTAGTAATATTACTATTAATAGTATAGGTAGGAGTATTTAGTTATTTTCAAAATATAACTTTACAATTATAATTTAAAATTCTTTAGGATTTTAAGAAAGTTTAAAAATATATATTTTACTATAAGTAGTAATAAGGTAAAATAAGCTTTACTAACTATATTTCTCTTATTATATATATATAAGAGATTAAAATAAGAAAGCTATTATTATAGACCTAAACCTTAAAGCTTATATAGGATATTGCTATTAGGGCTCCGTATAACTACTACCCCTATAGTCTAGTAAAGAGCTTTTACCCTAAGTATAAACTTTTTAAGTTTATTATAACACTATTAAAGTATTACTAAAGTACTTCTTATAACTAGCTTCTAATATTAATGAATTTCTTACTTAGGTTTAACTTAGTAGTAAATAGTAAATACTAAAGAAAATAGAAAATAGTAAAAAGATAATAATAGATACTACTAATCCAGAGCCCTCTATAGGGCTTCTAATAGATTAATAGCAGACTAACCTAGTAGACAACAAAAACTAGACCTTTCGAAATACCCTTATAAAACTCTAAATAAATTATAACTTAGCTTTATAGGTATTAAAAGTACCTAATCTGAAATAAAAGCTACTCCCTATTAGCGCTCCTTTTAATAGTAATACCTTCTACTTTCCTATATAGTAGATAACTATATAGTATAAATTAGAAGTTAATTAAGCTTTTATTAGGGGACCTAAAAATTTCTAGTAATATTTATAGACTAGTTTATTACTTAAAGTCTAGATATAGGTTAGTAATTTTTATATTATATAAAAGTTATAAAATAGTTAGAATATTAATACGTTTTTCTAGTACTTTACTAAATATTATAAGAACTCTTACTATAATACTTAAACTCTTAAAAAGATTTACTATTTCTATTAAGAGCTTAAGTAAATATTTACCGAGTTTTTTATTAAGTTTGAATTAGTTATAGGATAAGTAAAAAAGTATAACTAAGTAGGGGATATTAAGCTAAACTACTTCTATCTAGCTTTCTCCTATTAAATTTAGATAACTATTATTAGCTATAATATTAGCTAAATAGACTATTATACTACTATCTAGTATTACTATATAATTATAATAGACCTCGAGATCTTTAATATAGAGTTATAATATTATAAATAGTTATAATCTTTTCCTTAGTTAGAACTAATAATTAATTAGAATAGGGATATATAGATAATAAGTATAGGGGTAACTTATACTACCCTAGTACTAGTATAATATTACTATACTACTACTTTTTAATACTATAAGGGGTTAAATAGGTATATTACTATAACTAGTAAGCTTTAGTTAGCTTTTGTTATTAAAATATATAAAATCTATTAAGTAGACTCCGTAGTTATCTAGGCGTATATATAGGCTAGTATTTATATATATTATAATACTAAAGACTATTTTATTATAGAATATAGGTTATAGTTTACTTACTTACTAGTAATTTCTAATATTAATATTTAGGCTTTATAGTTAAATAAAAGGATTATAGATAATAAAGAAAAAGCCTAGTCTTTTAGAAGAAATTCCCTAAAAGGTAGCTTAATATAACTACTAAGAATAATACTATAATAATAGATAAAACTAGAGAAATATAGAAATAAATAAATAAGTTACTTTTCTTAATCTCTATATTAATAAATAATAAATCTTTTATTTCTATTTAGGTTAATAATAATTATAATTATTATAGAATAGTTAGTAAAGAGTTTATAAAGTAGTAGAACTTTATATTTATTATATTACTATAACTATACTAGTTAAGTATTATTATAAATACTAACTAGGTAACTTATATTACTAAAATAATTAGGGTATAGATTAACCTTAATAGTTAAATATTAGAAGCTTTATTCTATATAATCCTAGGGATAGTATACCTAATTATCTTTAGGAAATTATAGTTATAATACTAGTAAGTTATTTTAAACTTTATAAAGAATAAAATATAGATAGATTTAGTTAGTAATTTAACTATTTAAGCTATTAGTAATATACTAAAGGAAATATATATAGATAGATTTATAGACCTTTTTAAGTTACTAGCTATAATATCTTCTAGTTTAGAAAGAGGGGGATATAAGTAGTTGATAACTAGTTTAGTATAGATTAATATAATCCTAGTAGCTATATGACTTATAATATTAGAATAACTACTACTTATTCTACTAATTACTTATATTTCTTTTATAGACTTCTTTAATAAAGAAAGAACTTCTAGTTTTCTTCTATATACAAAGTCTTTTAATTACTATATTTATTTAAAGAAAACTCTAGATAGAACTAAGCTAGATTTCTTATAAGAACTCCTATATGATATACTAAGAAAATATTTCTTTAAAGTTGAATACTAAATTATAGACCTAATAGATAAAAATTAGGTTTAAGTTAACTTATTTATAACTAGAATACTTATCTTCTTTATTAAGAAACCTAGGGGGAAATAATAGTTTTATATAGATTATTATACCTTTAATACTATTAATACTTATAACTAATACTACTTATTACTAATTAAAGAGATACTATAGTTATTATTTAAAGTAATATAGTTTATAAAAGTTAATATTTATGTAATTTTCTATAAGATTTATATTATAGAGAGAGATAAGTATAAGGTTACTTTTTAAACCTATTTTAGCTTATTTAAATAGCTTATTACTCTTTTTAAGCTAATAAGTATACTTATAATATTCTAATACTATATTAATAATATATTCTAAAGTATTCTTAATAATTTCATTATAACTTACTTAGATAATATCTTTATCTATAGTTATAAGTTAAAATATAACTATAAAAATAAAGTTAAATAAGTCTTTAAATAACTATAAGGGGCTAGTTTATATTTAGATCTAGAGAAATATAAATTCTTAGTAAAATAGATAAAGTATTTAGGTTTTATTATTAAAGTAGGGAAAAATATCTACTATAACCCTAAGAAAATTAAAATTATCTAGAAATAAGAAATTCCTAAAAATATCTATAATATCTAGAACTTTCTTAAATTTATAAACTTCTACTATAACTTAGTTAACTATTTCTCTAGTTTAATCGAATCCCTTATATAACTAATATAGAAAAAAGTACTATTTTACTAAAATACTATATACTAATAAGTATTCAAAAAACTTAAACTTATATTTATCTTAGAGCTAATTATAGTTTAATAAGATCTAGAATAGTATATAATAATAGAAGTAGATTATTTAGGGGTAGTATTAAGTAGTTATTTCTCGTAGGAAGATAAAGATAGTATATTATAATTTATTATTTATTATTTAACTAGATTTATACTAGTTTAGTAGAATTATACTATTTATAATAAAGAACTATTAGTAGCAATATTATATTTAAAAGTATAATTAGTAGAGTTATAAAGTATAGTAGAGCTATTTACTATTCTTTCTAATTATAAAATATTAGAATACTTTATAAACCTAAAACCTATCTTAGAATAATAAACTAGGTAAATAGAAATTATATTAGAATTTAGTTTTATTTTAAAATATTACTTAAGTTATTTTACTAAATACCTAGATACTTTTTCTTAATAAAGCTAAAATAATAAAATAGAACTAAAGTTTATAATATAAATCTTCTAGCTTTTCTAGGTTAATTATAAGGATAAAAATAAATCTTCCTTAGTATTTTTAATTTATAATATATAAAAAGAGGGGAGCTAAGAAAGAGTTATACTAATAGGGGATAATTACTTATATATTACTAGTAAACTACTAGATAGGTATATTATATTCTAAAGTATTATATTACTATTATTATAAAACTAAGTAATTATAATAATACTAATAGATAAAGTTCAACTAGATATTATTTACTAAATAGTAAAGATATTTTCTCTAGAAACTTTAATATAAATATAAATAGCTAATTATATAGTAGGAAGTAATAGTATTCTACTCTATTAAAACTAGGTTTAGGTTTCTAAATATAAGTTATTAATAATAGTAATTTTCTAAATAGTCTATAACTCTTTAGTCCTGAATTACTTTAATATTAATTTAATATTTATAGTATTTTTATAAAACTAGTATTAGGATAATATATTAAGGGATATTAAATATTTTATATAGGTATATAATATCTACTAGTACTTATATAAAAAATAGTAGTACTATTAAGGCTTCTTATAACTCCTCCTAATTCCTAATAAATTCTAATTATAGATTTCTATTAACTTTATTATATAGCTACTATTTATTATAAAAAGTAACCTAAAATTCCTAATAATAATTATAGATTAGTTATTAAAATATATCTAGCTAGAAACTATAATATCTATAACTACTAAAACCTATATAGAGAAATTCTGAGATACCTAGTAGTAATTCTATAGTTTCACTATATTGATTATTACTAATTATAGATTAGATTAGGTTAATATATTCTAAATAATATTATACTAGTTAATAAAAGTAGAGTAATTTTTATTAATATTATTCTATCCCTAGATAAATAGTAGGATAGAGAAAGTAATACCTAAGATCTAGGCTTTCTTATAAGTATATATTACTTTTTTATAATTAGACTAGCTAGCTTATATTACTATTTATTAGTTAATACTAAATAATAGGGATTTATGAATAACTAGAATAAGCTTAAATAGGTTTCTAAATAAGTTTAATATTATACTTATCTTATATTCTAAAGTAATAGAATAATCTATATAGTCTAGTTTAAAATAAACCTTAGTTTTCTTTTCTTACCTAAAAGATAGTATTACCATAGTTGAGGTAGTAATAGTATATATATAGTAGTATAATAAGATAAATATAAATAAGATATAGTAAGTAACTGAGAAGTTTTAGGTAGGGGATAAAATATAGTTATTACTATACTATATTAAAATAAATTAGTTAAATAAGAAACTTAACTAGGTATTTTCTAAATATATAATTATTGATATATTAAACCTACTAAATATTACTTTAGATATCCCCACAAGTATCTACTTAATATTCCATATTAACTTTATTAACTTTATTAAATAAGTAAAAGATAGCTTACTATTATTATAATAGTATATAGATAAATAACTTAATCCTATCCTAGTTCTAATTAAGGAAAATAGTGAGGTTTATAAAAAGTATAATATTAAAGAGATATTAGTAGTGAAGAATATACTTAAATAAAGATATAATTATAATATATTAATTAAATAGAAGGGTTATAATATTTTAATATAAGAACTTTTAGAAAACTTTACTAATAATAAAACTATAATATAATTTAAGTTATAGTATAGAGATATTAGAGAGAATAATAACTTAATATTAATTTACTAGTAGTAAAAAACTATATAAGCTATAAATTAAGTAATATAATAACTTTTAGGGGATATATATAACTAGTTACTAGACTTACTCCTAGAATACTAAATAAACTAATTAAATAAAAAAGTTAGTATTATCCCGTATTTCTTTATTACTTAGGAATTCCTCTTCTATATTATTATTATCCTCTTCTTTTTCCTTTTTATTATTCGGGATATTAATAAGTAATACTAGTTTATAAATAAAGTATTATTAGTATTAAATTAGGGGGGTAATAATATAGTAGTAGTAGATAGGTAAGCTAGTTTTAATAAAGATAAAGATATAACTATAATATTAGTAGAGTATAGTATAAGTACTAGAATATATCGTAATATTTTGCTATTAAGAAGTTAGTATAATAAAGATAAAGAAAGAGAAGAAAGGGGATTTACTATTATTCGTATAATATTACTAAAGCTAGTAATAATTTATTTAGGGGTAAAACTAAAAGTAGAAATAGGAGTATTTTTAGTATAAGAAGTAGGAGTAGTAAGTATAGTAGTAATATAAATAAAAGCTTCCTATTAAGTATAATAGAAGTAGTTATTATAGTATTAGATTATAGTAGAGAATTTAGGGGATAAGATAGTAGTATAGCAGGGAATAATAATATTATTTTTCTTAGAAATAATAATAGTAAAAGAGATAATATATTTATCTTTTTTAACTAAATAGTTAACTTAGTAGCTAGTAGTATATAGCTTAATACTTATAGTAAAAAGGTAAGATCCTTACTTATACTTACTTTTTATTTATAAATACTTATAATAGGAATAATTATAACCTTATATATAAGAGTAAGTAATACTATTCTTATTTTACTTTAAATAATAGTTCAGGTAAGTATTAATAACTATTTCGGGGAATTAGTTATTATTATTGTTAGAATTACCTTTAATAATATAACTACTAAAAGTATAAGTAGTAGGCTTAGAAAGGGTAGAGTAGCAGGAGGGATTATTATTAGGGGGTTAGATCTAGTAGTAATAGTAGTTAATATAATAATAAATAAAATATAGAAAAGGGAAAGAAAGTAAAAAGGTAGCAATTTAGTAGTACTATAATAGTTGCGAGATAGGAGTTATATAAGGTTTAGAAGAAAGAAAACAAAGCTATATATAGGGGGGGAGAAAGAGGTTTCTTATAGATAGATAGAAGAGGAGTATAATATAAAATTACTTAGGATAAATATAATATAAATTTTACTATTAGTAGGATTATCTAATATTAATAATACCTGAATTTTCTTATTAATAGGATTATTTAATATTAGTAGTACTTAAAGAAGTTATCTTAATAGATTTTTCTTATTAGTTAGATTAGTTTAAATAGTTAGATATTATAGTTATATTATAAAGCTATAGATATTATATATTATTATAGTAATAGAGTAATAGGGTAATAGGAAGTATATTATAGATCTAAGCCTTAAAGCTTATATAGGATATTACTATTAAAGCTCTATATAATTACTACCCCTATAGTCTAGTAAAGAGTTTTCACCTTAGGTATAAACTCTTCAAATTTATTATAATACTATTAAAGTACTACTAAAATACCTCTTATAGCTAGCTTCTCATAACTATTATATATAAAATATCTAAGCTATTATACATTATTAAAGCTATATTAATAGTATATTTAGTATATATATAATAAGTTTCTTCTATTATTTTCTAAATAGTATAAATTTAAATAATAATATCTAGGAAAAGAGTAGAGTTATCTTTAAAATATAAGTATACGTTAAAAGTAAGTAGTATAAGTATAAGGCTATTTAGCTTAATAGTATTATTAATTATTTTATATATTACTTAAAAGGATACTTCTCTAGTTATAAGAAGGATTTTATTATAATATATCTTATATATTTAATATAAAAAAGTATAGTAATATTTGATTTTGCTAATACTATTATATACTTTAATTAGTATTATTTAGATTATTAATCTTATAGTTTTTACTTCTAATCTAAACTCTTTAGATTAAAATATTAATTTTATATTACTAGTAATAAAATCTACAGAATTTTAATAAGAATTAACTTAATATAAGTTAAAAGTTTTTTATATTATCTTTATTAAGATATCAGGTAAAAAATAAGTAGGATTAAATATTATAGCATTATTAATAATATAAAGTATAAAATAACTATTCATATTAATAATATTCATAATAAGTTTGGGGTTATATTGAAAGTCTTTGATCTATCTAATCATATGCTTCTCGGGAACGCTTTAAAGGAAACTATACCTAGTAGTCGGCTTTTACCTTATTTACCCTATGGATATTACTAGTTCTGAGGAACTATTTAAATAGAGGAAACCTCAGGTAGTAAATATAGTTAGTTAATATAATAGGTAATAAATAGGGAGAATATAAGCCTATCTATTATAGTTATTCTTTAAGGATTATAGTTATATAATACTAATACTAGCTAGCTAGCTATTATATTTATTACTAGCTATTGATAGTTACTAGTTATGAATAGTTACTAGCTATTAATAGTTATTAACTATTAATAGCTATTAGTAGGAGCTAGTAGCTAGTAGCGGTTACTATATAGTTTACGTAATCGGAAAGTATATATATACTTACTAGTTATACTTACCCGCTATAGGATTCGAACCTATTACTCTTACTATAATAGTAAAAGCTAGCTAGACGTTAAACTACTATATTAAGCGGGTTTAATAATAATTTTCAAGTTAATTTTAATATTTATTTAGGGGAAGGGCTAGTAGCTCGCTTTCTACTATGACCATTAGTAGATATATTATTTCCTAAAATATAACTTCAGCCCTCCTATTCCCCCTATTAACTACTATAGCTAGCTTCTAGTTAATCTAAAGCTAAACCTTTCGTAGCTATAATAGCTAGTATACCTACCCCGTATTAACCTTTTTATAGATAATAAATAACTAATAACTCCTTCTACTATAACCTTATACCCTTATATCCTTATACCTTTACGCTTTTATAGCTATATATGATTCGAATATCTCGAGATTTCAATTACTATTAACTATAAGTACTCTATTTAAATATTTATTACAACCTTAATGTCCGTAATCTTAATATCTTCTATACTAAACTTTACCTACCCCTAAGATAAGATTTTATACTACTAATATAAAAGTTCTTTACTACTAATATAAACTAATTTATAATTTCTATATAAATATAATAAGACTTAGTTTATTTTTATTAGTAAATAATTTTAATATATTAGTTAATTATAACTAATTTATAAATAATACTTAAATATATATATATTCTTAGTATAGCTAGATAGTTTTTAAAACTTCTATAATTATATTACTATAATACTTTAAAGTATTTAGTAATTAGTATTACAATAGTATATTAAAGACGGGCTAATAGCTCGCTCTCTATTATATCTATTAGTAGATAAGTTACCCCCTAAAGTATAACTTTAGCCCTCCTACCCCCCCCCCTACTAACTAATATAACTAGTTTCTAGTTAATCTAGGGCTAAACCTTTCATAGCTATAACTAGTATACCTACCCCGTATAAACCTTTTTAATAATAAATAACTAATAATTCCTTCTATAATAACCTTATACCCTTATACCCTCACGCTTTTACAGCTACGCATAATTCAAATATCTCGAGATATTTAATTACTACTAACTATAAGTACTCTATTTAAATCATAACCTTGAAATCCGTAACCTTAATATCCCCTAAACTAAGCTTTACTTACCCCTAAAACGAGACTTTATATTACTAATACGAAAGTTCTCTACTATTAATATAAACTAACTTATAATCTCTATATAAGTATAGCGGGACTTAGTTTACTCTTGTTAATAAATAATTGTAATATTGATTAAATATAGCTAATATATAAATAATACTTATATAGATATAGATATTTCTAATATAACTAGATAGCTTTTAAAACTCCTATAATTATAGTATTATAATATAGTAAACGATTTTAATATATTATATAAATATAGGTAATTTATAAATAATACTTATATTAATATAGATATTTCTAGTATAGCTAAATAGCTTTTAAGACCACTATAATTATATTATTATAATATTCTAAAGTATCTAGTAACTAGTATTATAGTAGTATATTAATATTAGAATATGACCTAATTAATACCTAGTCTCTAATATTATTAGTTTAGTATAGTAAATTATAAGTTAATTAGATAATATTCTTTTAGATATCTATAGATTACTTATTAATCATAGTATTTAAAATAACTTTATCGAAGTTTATTTTAATAAAGTAATAGCTTTAGTTATAATAGTTATAGCTAGATATTTCTATACTTATTCTATAGTTTCTTTTTATAAGTAATTATATAGATTTCGAGGAGATTTTAGTTTTATTATAAAAGATATAGAAGAGTAATAGATTATAGAATACCTAGTTTTTAGCATTCTATTTTATTCTATTTTCAAGAAGTTTATAAGAATTCTTAACCCTATAACCTTAATAGTTATCTTTAGCTATATATACTAAGCTTTAGTTTAGGTAAAGCTTTCCCCGATTATTACTATAAGGTTTTTTACTACTATAAAGTTAAAAATATTAGAACTAGGGGTATAATTATCTATAATAATAGGTAATTCTATTACTATTTTAACTAATTCCAAGCTAGTATTAGTATAAATACTATTACTGGTAAAGTTCATAATAAAATCTATATATAGGGTAAAGAGCTTAGATACTATTCTAGGTATAGAGCAAAAGTAACTAAATAATAGTATATTAATATTCAAGTATTACTTAATCAATACCTAATCCTCGATATTATTAGTTTAGTATAATAAATTATAGGTTAGCTAGATAACCTTTTTTAAAATATCTATAAATTATTTATCAATTATAATATTTAAGATAAATTTATCAAGGCTTATTTTAATAAAGTAATAGTTTTAGTTATAATAGCTATAGTTAGATATCTATATACTTATTCTATATTTCGTTTTGTTCGGGTAGTTATATAGATTTCGAGGAGACTTTAGTTCTATTATAAAGGATATAGAAAAGTAATAAATTACGGAATACTTAGCTTTTATAAGTACTCTGGTTAGTTTCATTTTTAAAAGGTTTATAAAAGTTCTTAACCCTATAACTTTAGTAGTTATTTTTAGTTATATATATTAAGCTTTAATTTTGATAAAGCTTTCCCTAACTATTATTACGAGCTGTTGTATTCCTATAAAGCTAAATATTAGAACTAGGGGTATAATTATCTATAATAATAGGTAATTTTATTACTGTTTTAACTAGTTATAAGCCAGTATTAGTATGAATGCTATTATTAGGTAAAATCTATAGTTAAACCTATATATAAGGTAAAGAGCTTAGATACTATTCTAAGTATAGAGTAAAAGTAACTAATTTAATATCTTCTTAGATAGTAAAATAAAAGTAAGAGGGGGTAGTATTATATATCTAGTATTAGTAGTAGTATTATTTGAGAACTTTGAGGGTATAGTATTTAATAGAATATTTTATTTTAGTAAGGATAATATAGAGATAAGCTATAGCTAGGTATATAAATTAATAGTAGAGTCTCTATACTTCTAATTCTATAAGGTATATAGAGGTAAGTACTTTCTTTTTATTATAAATTATTTATAGATACCTCTATCTTTAAATAATAGGTATAAATTTTTTATCTTAGTATAGCTAGTTATATATATTATTAAAATTTATATTAAAGTAATTTATATCTATAAAATAGAATAAAAAAGGGTATTATATAATATTATATAAAATATAATAATATTAAGTAGTATAGGAATACTAACTATTCTGAGTATTATGATTAGGGTAGTACTACTAAAGTATATTATAATTTATTTATTTTATAGAAGTATAAAAGTTATAGAGAAGTTAATTATTTATTCAAGAGTTATAAACTAGGAATATTTAGTAGTCAAGAAACTAGTATTATTTAAGTTAGGTAAGACCTTTTAAAAAATAGTAGTTAAGTAATAGCTTTTAAGTATAAAAGTATATATAAGGGCTATATCGATATTTTTAGTGATTTTAGGGGTAATAGTATTTGTTTTAGTAAAGCTATATAATGCTACTTAATCTTAGAGGATTCTAGTAATTTTGCTTCTATCTATAGTATTAGGATATTTACTAAAATATAATATAAAGAATAATTTAGAAGTATTAGATATTATAAACGTAATAGGAGTATGGTTTTTGAGGTTATACTATATCTAATATTACGTAATAAGTTCTTTATACTTATTATTTCTTAGGGGTATTTAGAGATTATTATTAAAGTTATTAATATTTTTATATTTAGTGAGAAAAGTCTAGTAGATTATTGGAGAAAGTGTTTTTTGTATTAGTAATTAATTTATATTTATTATATAAAATATACTACTCCTGAAAAGTATAGTTTATTAACTAATAATTTCTTTTACTATATATATATAGTATTTCTTATTATTATAAGTATATATAGAAATTAAAGGGAAGTAATATCTATTCTAAGGTGATTAGGAGTAGTTAGGGGTATAGTTATAATTTTGAGTATTACTTTAAGGTATATTATATATATAGTTAGTCCAAAACTATTCCTTAGGTATATTACTATTATTCTTATTACTCTAAAGGTATTACGATTTTTAAAATACTATAATATTACTTATA